>JAXIVD010000310.1:67387-99887 GCA_036785275.1 Cancer borealis | reverse complement strand
TCGTGGGTGATTAACACTATTGAACAATCTCAGATACAAGTCCAGGGCAGGGAAAAGCCAGCGGGTACACTTTCTTCGGTTTATTCTTATACAGCAACAGGAGGGTTACAGAACGCACGTCCTACTGGTATTTCGTTATACCGGTTTTCAGTGCACATCTCTACGACACCACTAGAAGGTAGCAAAGTGAGGGACCCCTATACTCCACGAGTGCCTGGAGGCTTACTAGATGAAATAGTATAGTTTATTCATACACTTGGCGAAGATATTGATGTGTTGGAAAGCTTCAAATACCTTGGTAAGGTGGACCATAACAATAGTGGGTCGTGTCACAAAGTTTTATGGCAAATTGGCCTGGCCTGTGTTATGGACTCGCTCAGCACGAGTATCTGGTGTTGTCGGTACCTGTGACAAAGATTCAGGGTCCACACTTATAAAGCAATGATCTTGTCTTAGATTGTCATAAACACAGAAAATGGCGGAAAAAACTGAGCGCGTCATAACTTTTAGGAAAACAGTCACAGTCCCGCAGCCCCACTCATAGCTAAGTTTGGGTGCGGGAGGGAATAACGCCTATGTGGCATGCAAAAGTGACGACCGTGCAAAAGTGGGGACATCGCTTCTGCCCATGCGCTGGGAGTAGAAATGTCAGGCGCGCTGCTGCGCATCATAACGTTGAACATGGCAGAAGCTGCAGCACTACCACAGCCTTGCCCCAAGATCTTTCTGTGAAAGGAGAGACGTTCTGTATGAAATTAATGATGCAAAACTACTCTTTTTAAAACTTTTAGTGGTTAAATTTCTTGTAAACCAAACCGAATGCTTGTTATAATGTAGCGTACGCTACATATGCTTACACCGTTGTCTGAGACCCACTCAGAAGCTCCGTGAGTGAGATGGGGAAATATCATAGCTCAGTTAAGTCGCACTATTAGGAAAAAATCATAATTCTTTATAAGTATGGGCCCAGATCTTCAAGTTGCTGATGATCCCTGTATTACTGTAATGCTGAGACAGACATTGAACACCAACCTGAAGAGACTAATTGATGGTTTTGGTAATAAATGCTTTCACAGAATCATGGTGTATTGCTATAATTATTTGGTCTGTAATTGCAGTGAAACTGAATCATAGTTCATCAATATCAACTGCGGTTATATGGGCATGTGGCACGTTACCCAGAAACTGATCCTGCTTGTCGGTTTTTTCTGAAGGGAATAACTTGGCATGGAGGAGGCAAAGGGGCGCTGGCAAGTTGTATGGCTGGGGCAAGTAAATGCCTCCCATAGGAGGTTAGTTGGTATGAGAAGGGGGCCTGCATGGAGACTCATGTGTGGTGATCCCCATGGTTGGCCAGATGACTCGCCCCTCGGCATATATTCCCAATGATTGATTGATTAATGCTTTGCCTTGCTGTTATCTCTTTGCTCTGCCATCGACCATTTAGCCTAATAAAGCACTCTATGACCTTTTGTAACAAGCGTAACTTTATTGACCCTTCAGGACCAAACAGGCGTTTTTCTTCTGGTTCAATTATGGTTCGGGGGACCGAGAGTTTTAGGGTTGAGGATTTAGAAGTATGAGACACGTCACGGACTCACGGATGGTAGTCAAAAAGTTAGCCAGGATTGACAGAAAGGCTCACTTCTTGGCTGCCATCTGCAAGACGCAGTACCCTCGATTGGAGGTGAGTGGTTAGTTTTTCTCAATAAATAGATTAGCTTGTGTATATGTATATATATATATATATATATATATATATATATATATATATATATATATATATATATATATATATATATATATATATATATATATATAGTTAGATATTAATTATGTGAAGTGTAAATACTTATACGAGTATTGTGTTACAGGGTTTTTTTTGACGGAGAGGAAACTTACCCTGTGCCTTTTGCTTGCTTGTGTTTAGTGTTAGGATGTATTAGAGATAGAATGTGAAAGTGTTAGGATGTGTTAGTGTTGAAATTGTTACCTTAGGGGGGTGGATTAGTGAAGTGACTTTAGCCCGTGCCTGAAAGGAGTAGGGAGGAGTGCTTCCCTCCCTTACCAGATTTAGGACCTGTGTTAATTTATCGTGTTTGTTTTGGGTGTAAATTAAATTTGTTGTCAAGTGATGCTTCAGTTTTGTTACTGCCTCAGTAAATTCAGTGCCTTCTAAGTGTTATTAACATCTTAGTACTACTATACACCCGGTCTGTAGCTCCCTACCATAACTACCACCATCACAGGGTGAGAAGGGAGTGACATTACACTTTGACCTCACATTAACTCACTCAATCAGTCTCCAAGGTGCCAGGGATTAGGTAACAGAAGTGCATGTGTATGAACATGTGTGTGTGCCTTGTCTCCCTTGATATATAGATAGATAATAGTGCTCATAGCTTAGCTGATGAAGAATCTCGAGACATTGAGGTATGATTATGGCAGCTTGCTGATAATAGTATGCCCTTTCTTTCAAGCAGGTCCTTCACAGGTGATCAGGGTTAGCTTCAATTCATCTCCCTAATTCACCTCTTCAAACCCTAAAAGTTATACACAGCGCTAAAACATCTCATGTTTACCTTTACCGCCATTCAAGATAGTTGCTCACCAGCATTCAACACTTGTATAATCTATTAGTACTTCACCCTCCTACCTTTCTGGAGGAAAAAAAATACAGCTTTTTGATACCTCACAAGTAAATGTTGCAGTCTTTGGCAGTCAAGTAGGTGACTCATGAAGCTATCTGTTTAACTCATGACTGTCGTCTTCATAACAAAAAACGGTCTGACCTCATATTTGCTATGTGCATACTTATCACATTCCTCTATTCTTTCTCGTATTCGATCCTAAAATTGAGCACTGGGCAAAAAAAGGTCTGACCTCATATTTGCTATGTACATACTTATCACATTCCTCTACTCTTTCTCGTATTCGATCCTAAAATTGAGCACTGGGCACCAACCAAGAAGGTAAAATATATGTAAATGTATACAGTTTATATATTCAAAGAGATAGAGAAAGAACATGAGTGAGTTATTGTATCCATCTCACATCATGAATTATCTTTGTCAACACTTCATCTGCCCAACAAACACTTTAGACATTAGTAAATTTTCAGATAGTGACCAAGAATATTTGAAATAATGATCATATTTGGACACTTCATTACATTATCATTGCAATCATCACAAAAAGGAGTAAGTAGTAATTTCTTACATTTCAGATTCTTTGCACAAATTATATTATTAGTTTCTCAGACTAATTTATTAAAACTTATCATGAAAACCATTCACTACAAGATAAACGAATGCAAGTGTTTACATTAATTCAATATCTTATAGACTTATTTTTGGTGGATGAACAATGTACATTTAAGGATAATGAAGATATCAATAAAAAAAAATAAAAACCTAAGCACTCTTGAAGGATACCATGTCACTAAATAGTTTTCTAAAAAAGCAAGGAAGCTTTGAAGATTATCTTGGTTTCAGAATAAATAAGAATTTTTTTTTGTTCTTACAAAATAATAAAGCATCTATATTACACAATTACACTATTGTATTCCTTATTAATTAGATAAATATTCCTAATATTTAATCAATTCAGTACAATATCATACATGTTATGTAGTGCAACATTATGAAAAGAAATAACATAAATGTAAAAATAACTTCAGAGAAGAAATCCATATCCATTTCTGCTGGCATCATACATCTTCCACAGAAGTTGAGAGTAGACAATGATCATTTTTATCTGTAAGTATAAAGATATTACAAGTTGCACAGCAAGTAAGGCATGAGTAATTTATCGGTGTAAGTATTGTTATTATTCAATAACAAAATGGAAAAATCTTATTATTATGATTATTTGTATCATCATCATCATCAGTCATACACAAGCATTCTACGTGCTAAAAAATAATTCCATTTATAAGCATGATAGGAGGAATGAAGGTGATGTTAAATACATAGTTCCTACGTGACGTCACACATCCGGGGTTCAGGAGATCAGCTGCCATCTTGAATGGCAAACAAACAACATTGTCTTACAACTGATGGTCAAGAAACGTCCTAAAGCCCGACTATTGATAACACAACACCTACTTTACCTAACTGTCTATATACAAAGGCGATATTAAATAACAGACTTGATAGGGAAACACCTTAATTATATCAGACATGTAAGTAATAACCTCGGGAGAAGACACTAATGTTATCTCCATATTATTTCTCAACTACTTTCATTTTCAATTTTTACACAAAGCAGTCTCCCAAACATGTACGTACATAGTTTTCTACATACTTGTATTCATTGATGTATATGGATTTATGTCTTGAATGTTTGTTTATAATCTAAGATCTAATCTATTGTATTTTACAAGTCAATAAATTTTCTTGGTTTTCTATCATGTTTACCTAAAAGGACATTATTTTTTAAGTAAATTACAACAATAATTTAATATGAATATTCAGATGGTTTGGACACCTGAAACGACTGGGTGAGTTGCCAAGAAGGATGTATAATGCTGGGATCACCTTCTGGGTGACGTAATCCTTCTATTGCCACTTAGAAAACAATATGAAAACATAAAGCTCATAAAAAAATAACTTATTGTTAATTGAAAAGTTAAAATCAAGAATGGATACATTTTTATTTAGGTTAGGTTATTTTCTTAGCAATTTACTGTCGAGCAATTGATAGTTTGAGAAATTATTTCTTGAGCAATTTACTGTCGAGCAATTGACTTCGAGGCTATAATATGGCAATCAGGAAAAATAATCTAAAGTAAAATGCCTAACTTTTGGGTAATGAAATATAAAAAGCTTATATAACCGAACCGAACCGAGCCAAATCGTACCTAACCAAATCTAATCTAACCATAACCTAACGCAACCTAACTGGTATTAATTTACATCTTCATCAGAATGCTCTAGAGAATTCAGGGCGGTACTTTTGCATTACCTGTTGCATTTTGATAAGGTTTTCTTAATCCAAATTCCATCGCAAATTCTTAGTTTGTGAGATATTCAATGTTTTCTGTGAGATCTCTTCGAAAAGTAAAGTTTAGTTTCGTTTTAACAAGGTTCTGATATTTGTCAATGTAGGTTAGGGTTTTGGTTAATTTTGGTTATGTCATGTTAGGTTCAGATAAAGATTCGTAAGACGACCCAGTCTGTTTTTTTGACAAAGCAATTTTTTTTCTGATAGATTTTGATGTGTTTTGAATTAATCTGATGTTTGTTTGTTATGCCAGGCAATTTTTTTCAAGGTAAAAATGTCCACAAGAAAGTCAGATTAATTCAAAACCATCAAAATCAATAGGAAAAAAATTTCTTTCAGTAAACCTAAGCAAACCAAATTAAAACTAATCTAACCTAAGCAAACCTAAGTAAGACTAACCTAACTAATGTCCCTGTGGGTACCTTAAAAGCCCTCAAGTCTTGAAATGTATAGGCACTCGTCGAATTCACCAGATAGTTTAAAATGTATATGTATGTTATGGCCGGAAGGCATTTATGGTCACTACTAAACTTCTGTTTCGGCACTTCGTAGGGATCAACGCCAATACATTCTATCTTCTGGACATACCTATCGTATGTTTGCTTATCCAAACCATCTATATACTTCTTTTTCGGTGGTTTTGACGACATGGTGGTAGTGTTTAGTGTTTTAGTATAGAGCTCGCGCGATATCGACGTCTAAATGATGTTTTGCCATTCAAAATGGCGGACCGTGCAAAGCATCATGGGTAATCCTTTGGCCGTAGGAACTACGTATTGTAGAGCAATCAAAATGAATGTAAAAAGGACTTTATATGAAGGAGTATCTATTCCAACTGCACCATATGGGGCTTGAATATGGAGTATGGCAGTAACAGAAAATAATAAATTTGAGGTAATAGAGATGTGTCTGAGAAATGTGTGTGGAGTAACACATATGGACTGAGTTAGAAATGAGGTGTTCTTACCTAATTGTAATTTAACAAGATTGAGTCAAGTTTATATGTCCCGTCCCTTAATAATGTTTGATCAAGTTTTTCTTTAAAAGCTGTAAATGCTCGTTGCACAGGTGGACCAGTGAGATTATCTCATGTTTAAACAATGATTATGCGACATATATACCTTTATGAGTGAATGATTCAGATTTCAGCTCAGATAACAGAAATTGTGAACCAGAAGTTTTGGAAAGTGACTGCTGGCAAGCTGTCCATAATCACAGACTGCAGTGGCATGAAACAATCATTTCAGAAATTCATTCACGATGCCCCTGAACTAAAAAAAAAATGCAATGCCCCTCATCGACAATCTCAGAGAACTTCTTATGAAAATTTACAACAGCAAAAACAATTAAAACCAACACACTTTGATAACAAATTTCTTCTGACAAAGCTGGGGTGTAGTCAATGCTATCTAGAACATTTATGTTGCAGATGAGGAAGAAGACATTGCAACTGATGTTGAACCCCTCAAAGGGCTTATGGATGTATCTTATCTCAGATATTTTTATCATTAAAATTTAGAAATAATAACAAATTACTAAATCATCATCATTAAAATTGATCTTAAAAGTATGCTAAACAAGTTAAATAAGGGGAAAAGACAAAATAAAATATTACCAGACTCATATATATTTTCTCCATAAGATGTATTTAACTGGACGGTTTAAGTTCCGCGAGGTTTTGGCAGTCCAAAAGAGTGTCGAAAGATGAGCGCTTACTGTACTACGTATTCATTAATGTCTATTTTTTTTTGTCTTCCACACATTTATATAGCATAATCATATCACGTATTTTTATTCTCTCTTCTAATGTTTGCAATTTTAGCTTCTCAAGTCTTTCCTCATAGCTAAGATCTATCAGGCTAAGTATCCATCTAGTGGCTGTTCTTTGTACGTACCTTCTCTATTTTTGCTATGTGCCTTTCCAAGTGTGAACTCCATACTGTTGCTGCATATTCAAGTGTTGGTCTTATGAATGATGTAATTATCTTCTTAAACATCTCACTTATAAGCGTAAATGCTACTCTCATATTTGCTAACTTTTACATTTATGTGATCATCTGGTAACAGTCTCTTATTGATAATTACGCATATATCTTTTTTCTTATCAGATTCCTGTAAACTCTTGCTTCCAAGCTTATAATCTCCTCGGGTTTCTTTGCACTAGAACCAAATTTTATTGCATGGCATTTTTTTTTCTGCATTAAATTCCATCTGCCATCTTTTACTCCATTCATATACTTTTGATAAGTCCTTTTGCAATTCCTTATATCAGTACTCTTTTTTTCATAATTCTTTGTATTTTTGCATCATCAGCAAACATGTTCATGTAACTTTCTTTTTCAATGTTCTCATTTATATAATTTATATATATCAGAAATATGATTGGTGCCTACACTGAACCCTGTGGGACGCCACTGTCACACCTCTTCAGGACGAATGCTTAAATACTCTTAAAATTGTTCTCATTTCTCTTCCTCTTAAAAAGTCGTGCATCCATCACATCTTTTTTGAATTGTGAAGGAGAACTGATGTTATAAGAGAGTTGACTGGGTGAGCAGATCAGTGTCTGTTGAGGTGGTTTGGACACATGGAGAGAATGGAGAACCAGATGATAAAATTAATAGAATCTGATGTGAGAGGTGTAAGTATGAGAGCAGGACCAAAATTGGGATGGATGGACGGTGTGAAAAAAGCATTAAATGAAAGAGAAATGTCTATGGAGCAAAGAGGGATGATTGTGCGTGATAGAAGTGAATAGAGAGCAGTGGTGAATACATGAGAAATGATGCATAAAGGAGATTCTTGTGCATCTGGCATGCCCCTTGAATCAAATTAGGTGCATGGAGGATGGGAATGAGTTGAATATGAAGTGACAGGGGTAAACCATAGGACCTTATTATAGATACGACCCTTAACCTCGGTCCCATTTGTGTGACTGACCTGACACGCTGTGTTGGGTGGGATACACTTATCTTCTCTGGGGGCCAAGGGAAAAAGTGAGAGGAGTCTATGTGAATGTGTGTCTTGTCTTGGTTACCTGATACCTGTTCCTAAGTACTCCCCTGAGGAGATGGCCATGGCAGCAAAGTTTTCCATTTATTCCTATCCTTACATTCCTTCCTTGCATGCTCCAATCCTCTCAATCCTTTCTCTCACGTATTCTAGCACTCTGTCCTGCCATTTCACCAAGGATAGTCTTCTTTCACCCACCACTTCTACTTTACTCATGTACACACTGTTCGTCATTTCACCCCATAGGATCCATTCTATATAGCCAAACCATCTTAGGGTGCTGTGTTTGATTCCTTCAATCATTCCACATTCCACTCTTTCGGATCAAACCATGATACTTACAGTAAATTATTGTGCTTCATCTATTCTTTCAAATTTCACATTCTTTTGTACATTAAAATTTTACCCAATATGGACAGTCAAAATCAACCACTGAACTATTACTACTGCTGTATAAATATCTTTTTATGATATGGAAGCCATTGTTGATAAATTGATAAGTCGATGCAGTTTGTGTTATTCTTGATAATTGAATTATGTAAAACATAAAAGTGTTCCATTATCCCACTACCTAATAGCGGAGTTACAAGAACACTAACAATGTTGCATAAGATGACATTACAATTTTTGTAATTCCTTTTATCTTCTGTTCATAAATCATTGTTTATAATATGGAAATGATTGCTGATAAATTGACGAATCAATGCAGTGTTATTTTTGATAATTAAAATATAGAAAACGTAAGTGTTCCATTACCCCACAAAATAATAGTGGAGTTACAGGAACACAAACAATGTAGCATAAAATGACATTATAGTTTTGTAATCCTCTTTCATTTTCTACAATTAGGACTGTATCATTGGCAAAAAAAACTGTATCCAACATCCAATCACCACTATTCACAAACATTTCAACTCCAACTTTACCAACCTTTGAATTCATCTGTCTTATAACACCATCCATATATAAATCAATACATTCCTGTCTCACACCCCTTAGTATTCCAAAGTCCTCACCTGCTTCTCCATTTAGCCTGATACACATCCCACCATCCTTGATTACTAAAACCTTTCATCCCATTCAGCAAACTTCCACCCACATCACACACCTTCAATACATCCCATATTGTCACCCAATAAATTCTACCAAACACTTTTTCAAGATCTATGAATGCAGTATAAACTTACATATACATTACATATGTCTTTTTTCAACTACCATTCTTTGTGAAAAGATCTGATCCATACACCCCTTAACTTCTCGAACCCTCTCTGCCCGTTGAATCACAATTCCACAAACCTTTCCAGCTATACTTAAGAGATTTATATCTTTATAGTTTGCACATTCACTTCAATTAGCTTTTTTGTAGACTGGAATAAACAATATCCAACTAAATTATTTCCTTACCAAGAATACCATAGCAGTCTTCTGGTCCAAAAGCTAGAGCTTCTGATGGGTATTTAGTGGACTCCAAACTAAACCTCCTTATGTTGGCAACTGAATGTCGACGTGAAGACAAACTCTCTGAAAATATAGGAAAACACTGGCATATAGTAGAGGTTACATTCACTCATTTGAACTTATAGTATTCTCTTTGGTTCCCTATATATCAATGATATGATCTCATGTCCTGCCTTTATCCCTGTCTGGATAATTTTTGGTAATGTGGCAGAACTGCCTTGTGTTTTGACAGATATCTGATACATGAGATTAAGATACGAAAGAATAGACAGCCACCATGACCCTGACCTCTATACACACTTTGATAGATGACCCTTTCAATCATAATTATGATTATGTAAATGAGGACCCCTGAACACTCGTCTGTAACCCTCTCCTGGTATTTCCATATTATCTCCTTTTCTTAAACCCATTCACATTCGGAACTCTCTTAGCCTCTCTCCCTTGTCTAATGTTCATCCAATTCATACCTACCCTCAGCTTTGCACCGATCACATGTGCAACCTCATATATAACGACTGTCACAATGACTGTTGGCAAGTAGCAACAATACCAGTTTATTTTCATATCAATACCCAGTAATTTATCTAAATACTGGTATTCATCTATTATAAGTGCCAATTAGTATATTCAAAATGAGCATTTGATAATTCAAAATTTTTTTTTTAATTCTACAAACTTCATTCTAATGCAGTAACAAATTTGGCCAGTTTACGGTTTTACTTCATCAGAAACTTTTTTGTACTGTACACACTAGAGATGTATCGGATGTTTATAAATATGAATTTGCGGATGCGGACATCAACTTGTGGATGCAGATGCTGATGAGGATATGAGGGGAAAAAATTGCGAAGGTGGATGTGGATGTCTGATGGCCATATCTTCGCGGATGCGGATTATTTTTTTTTATTTAAATAATGTATATTTCAAAATTGTTTCCAGTTAACAGCAGTTAAATTTGTGGGCACAATTGCTTTACATATTCAGTAAGACAAAAACCACATTAACTAATCTAACATTATCCATAGACTCAGTCAAAGTGGATTTATTTGGATATTAAATTTATTTGATAAATATTACGAGAACTCTTCTTTTCCAATGTTCTTCCTTCTCTCTCTCTCTCTCTCTCTCTCTCTCTCTCTCTCTCTCTCTCTCTCTCTCTCTCTCTCTCCAAAAACACACCAGAAACACCAGGAACACCAAAAACACACCAGAAACACCAAGAACACACCAGGAACACATCAGGAACACCAAGAACACACATCACCACACCACCGCCCCCCACAACCCAACCTAACACTTCTTGCCTTCTCCACCCCCACCATCCCTCTTTCACTCCCCTGCTTCCTCCCTCCCCATTCTATCTCCCAGTAACAATCCTTCCTCATTTTCTCTCCTGTTACTCTCTCTCTCTCTCTCTCTCTCTCTCTCTCTCTCTCTCTCTCTCTCTCTCTCTCTCTCTCTCTCTATCACTCCTGCTTCTCCCTTCCCTACAACATTCCCTCAACGTATCTTCCACCTTGCTCTTTCTGTTATGAGTGAGCTGAGGGAGCTGCAGAGTAATATCTGCATACCCTCATTCTCAATTCGCGGATGCGGATGATGTATTGCCTTTGTGGATGCGGATGCGAATTAAAAAAATAAAGTGGATAATCTGCGGATGTGGATATCCGATACACCTCTAGTATACACAACTGGTACATATTTATTACAAATATACTACTATTAATGAAGAGATACAGTACTCCTATCCCAAGCAGCTATGGACTTAAAATGATAACGAAAGCTGCAATTTTTTTTTTCAACATTAACCTGTGAAGTGCGCAATAGGGGTTTCCCATTCCATCCCTGGGTGCACAATTATGAACCCAAAATTAACATTTCTTTTTAACTTTTTTTCAACGTGGAAGTGAAGATACCATTTCTGGGCATTGTCTAGTGGTAAGAAAAAAATCTCCTTTCATTCATTTGTTTGCAGTAACATACATAAAAGCAAATGTGAGGGTGTGGCTGGGTAGTGACTCTCAACCTTGAGATGGCAGTGGGCTGTAGGTAAGGTATGGAGGGGTATTATGACACTAAATATTATCATAATGTGCTATTTTGATGTAAATATATACGATTTACGTATTGCAAATTATACATATTATATCATCAATGAATGCCTGAAAAAAATCAGCTTCCCCAGCATTGTCATCACAAGTCCAGTCATCTGTCACTCCTGATCTGCAATTATCAAAATTATGAATGTCTGGCTCAAAATGATGCCCGTCAGTCCACACAAAGGGAGCGAGTGTTGCATCACGTGGCACTGATGTCGCTTCTTCCTGCTCCTCATCCTCCAACTCCCTTTCACTCACTTGTGTTCCCTCCTCACTGGAATCACTTCCAATGTCCCCGCTATCATTGTCCATGCATTCATCCTTACTATCATCTTCAGACAGTGATGACAACTTCTCATCATCAAGAAGCAAAGGTAGGAATTTTGAAGGAGTCAGGTTAGCTGTGGAAGGCTTTGGCCGTGAGTTAGGCGGTGGTGGTGGTAACGAAGCAGTTGCCACCTACGTCTTTTTTTGTTTGCTCACTCTCCTTTTACGCGTTATTCGTGATGTTGATGGTTGAGGTTCGTCCACTCTTTCATCATCACTGGAGTCATTCACAGTTAGTATATGCTTTACATCACATTTTTTTGACATAACACTTCCAGGGCTGCGCGTACACTCAAGTACAATAGTGTGCGTTTCCCTCCATCCTATCCTGAGGGTAACTGTTTTGATTAAGCGATGCCTGCCGGGCAAAAATTAGTCAATAGGCATCCCAGTACATACCTACGCTGCCTATTCGTCAGTAAAAGCATGCTAACTTTTTAGAGAAATTATTGAAGTTCCTACAGCCTGAACTGTGGCTCGCACTCTACGCGTTAAACAGGTACTGGCCAAGGGCAAACAAAAATCAGAAGAAAAAAAATTCAACTTGTCACCAGACCCTATACAGAGGACAGTAGAAGAAAAAGGGTGGAGGCCCCCAGACATGAGAACCATACTCTATACATGAGTGGATAAGACCCCTGTACAAAACAAGCAGCTGGGAAGGAGAGAAAAATGGACGCAGACACCATAGGACATCTAACTTCTTGGAAACTGATTTAGCAAGAGTAGAGATATGAAATTGCCAATTTAGATTTTTAGTAAGGAATATACCGAATGTGTTTAATGTGGAGGAGAGGGGCAGTTGAGTGCCATTTAAGAAGAGGGGACAGTTATCTGAAAGATTATGTCGAGTAGATAATTGTAGAAATTGAGTTTTTGATGCATTGAACAAAACCAGGTTTGCTCTGCCCCAATCAGAAACTAGTCAAAGATCAGAAGTTAGGCATTCTATAGCATCTCAACTTGAATTGCTTAATTCTTGTTGGGTTGAGCGTCTGCTGTACGACATTGAAAAATGCAAGGTGGTGTCATCAACATAGAAGTGGATAGAGCATTGAGTCAGATTTAGATAATTGATGAATAATAAAATAGGCGATAGGACAGAACCCTGAGGAATACCACTGTTGATAGTTTTAGGAGAACAGTGACTGACCACTACAGCAGCAATAGAATGGTCAGAAAGGAAACTGGAGATGAAGGTACAGAGAGAAGGACAGAATCCGTAGGAGGGTAGTTTAGAAATTAAAGATTTATGCTAGACTCTATTGAAGGCTTTCGATGTATCAAGGCAAAGCAATGTATCAAGCAAAGATTTCACCAAAGTCCCTAAAAGAGGATGACCAAGATTCAGTTAGAAAAGCAAGATCACCAGTAGATTGGCCTTTCCGGAAACCATACTGGCAATCAGAGAGAAGGTTGTGAGCTAATAGATACTTCATTATCTTCTTATTAAGGATAATCCGACCTGCGGACATTTTTGGTCCCCTCCCCAAATGGAGACTCCAAGGCCATTATATTAAATTTTGAGTTTAAGAGTGTAAAAGTGTAAGGTGCATGTAATGTTATGTAAGTAGTAATAGAAGTTTTCTCTAGCAAATCTCTACCATTATAACTCTATTTTGTTTTCTTTTAGTAGCTAAATCCTTTTCATTAAACTTTTTGAAATCAACAAAATTCAGATGCTGTATGGCCTCCCGTGTTTGTTTACCTTAATTGTTTTGAATACAACCCACTTTTTTTAGGCTATTAACTATTCCTTGGAGATGGGACTTGTTTAACTGCACAGCTCTCTTATCTGTATATGTACTAGATTTCCTTGGATCTTCTTCCACCTTGTTCACAATAGCTGTTTTAAAGACAGCGACTCTGGTGTGTGATGATGTTGTGTCAGCTGTGTGTGTGTGTTTATCTATAGTTGTAGTTTACGGGAAATGAGCTCACACTCGTAGGGTTCCGTCTCCATATCTTTCTCTGTCAATTTTAGCTTTAAAGTCATGCACACACCTTGCTTCCACTATCTCACTATCCAGTCCATTCCACGTTTCAATGCATATGTGTGTGTGTGTGTGTGTGTGTGTATTTACCTAGTTGTGACTTACGGGAGAGGAGCTAAGCTCGTACTGTCCCGTCTCCATGATTGCTTTCATCTAACTTTTTCTTGAAATTAAGAACGTTTCTAGCACACACCATCTCGCCCTTTAGTCCATTCCACGTCCTGATGCTTCTCTGAGGGAAGCTGAACTTCTTGATAGCTCTTCTACAGGTGGCAGATTTTAGTTTCCTTCCGTGTCCTCTTGTATCTCTTTCGTTTAGAACAAGTAGATCTTCTCTGTCTATTTGTTCCATTCCATTCACTAATCTGAACAATGCAATCATATCGCCTCTCTCGCGTCTCTTCTCCAAGGTTGGAAGCTGCATCCTGGCTAGTCTCTCTTCGTATGGCAGATCTTGAAGTTCCGGAATCATCTTTGTTGCTGCTCTTTGAACACATTCCAGCTTTTTGATGTGCTTTTTTTCATGTGGTGACTAAGCTACTGCTGCGTATTCTAATCTAGGGCGAATCATTGTAGTGATTATCTTCCTCATCATTTCTTCATCTAGATAGGCAAAGGCAGTTCTTATGTTCTTCAGTAGATTGAGGGTTTTGCCTGTTATCTTATTGATATGTTTTTCCGGAGATAAATCCTCTGAAAATATCACTCCCAAATCTTTTTCCTCTGTTGCCTTTTTTATTGCCTCATGTCCTAGCTTATAGTTGAAACTGCACCTTTTGCTGCTTTTACCAAATTCAATCTTTTTGCATTTGCCATTGTTAAAATCCATTTGCCATCTGCTACTCCAATCACACACCTTATCTAGGTCACTTTGCAATTCCTCGCAATCGTCATCATCCTTCACTCTACGCAGAAGTTTTGCATCGTCAGCAAAAAGACTCACATAACTGGTTACATTCTCTACCATGTCGTTTATGAATACAACGAATATGACTGGCGCAAGCACTGACCCCTGTGAAACCCCACTGGTTACCATGCTCCACCCTGATGGTTGGTCCCTTATCACCGTTCGCATTTCTCTGCCGACCAAAAAGTCTTCCATCCATTTCAGCAGCTTTCCTCTAACACCTCCCATCTTCTCCAATTTCCATAGAAGTCTCCTGTGGGGCACCTTATCAAAGGCTTTCTTTAGGTCTAGGTAGATACCATCTGCCCATCCATCTCTTTCCTGTATTATATCAACTACTCTTGAGTAGTAACACAGCAAATTTGTGGTGCAGGATCTACCCTTTCTGAAGCCAAATTGACAATTCATAAGCATTTCGTTATCTTCCAAAAATTTAGACCATTTGTTTTTTATTATTCTTTCGCATATTTTGGCTACCACACTTGTCAGTGATACTGGTTTGACGGCTCTTGAGAATCTCCTCCTTTGAATATGGGCACGATGTTCGCCCTTTTCCAATCATGCGGAACTCTTCCTTCTTGTATTGATGTACTTATTATAATGTACAGTTTATCCGTTAGCTGATTACTACACTCTTTTAATATCCAACCTGACACTCCGTCCGGTCCTGTGGCCTTCCTTCCATCTAGGGTCTTAACAAGTTCATCCACTTCCTTTACTGTAACCTGAACATCCTCCATTATCCTGAATTCTTGTATGGCTAATGGCCTTGTAAATTCCAGTTCTTTTGTAAAAACTTCCTTGAAGCTTAAATTCATCACTTGAGCCATATCCTTGGGGTCTTCATATACCACATCCTCTACCCTTATTTTATCTATGCTCTTTCTGGTTTTCATTTTGCCGTTCACATATCTAAAGAAGAGTTTTGGTTCGTCTTTACACCGGTCTATTATATCATTCTCAAACTTCCTTTGCTCTTCTCTTAGGGTAGTCACATACTCGTTCCTTACTTGCTTATATTTATTCCACAGATTGGCTCTTTTACTTCTCCTCCACTTATTCCATGAATCCTCTTTCATCCTTCTCGCTGTTTCACATTTTCTGTTGAACCATTCATTTTTCCCAACTATTCTTGACTTCCTTTTAGGTACAAATCTCTTTTCTCCTTCTCTGTATATTTGAAGGAACTCATCCCATTTCTCTTGAACACTGGTAGCTCTGAAGAACAGATCCCAGTTCTCATCTTGAAAGAACCTTCTCATTCCATTGAAGTCTGTCTTGCTGAAGTCTAATCTCATCGCATGATGTTCTTCGTTCCTCATGGTCTCTGTTTTCTCTTCTACTATGAATTCAATAGTGGCGTGGTCACTCTTGGCTAATGGGCACTCCACCCGAACATTCCTAATTACTTCCAGTTCTTTGCTAAATAATAGGTCCAGTCTCGATGATTCTCCCTCACCTCCAAATCTTGTATCACTCTTTATCCATTGTGTCAGAACATTATCTATGGCCAGTTGTAGTAGAGTGAAACCCCAAGAAGACTCCGTTCCCTCAGTATACCACTCTTCCCAGCATACCTCCTTGCAATTAAAGTCACCCATCATAATCACCTTATTGTCTCTTAGCATTTCCTCTAAGCTAACTTTTGTGTCGTTGATCATAACCTTGTATTCTTCGTTTGTCCAGGCGTTTGTTTTAGGAGGTACATAAGTCACTATGTAATGTCTCTTTGTGCCCTGGATGTTTTCAACACCAATTCTTAAGAGCTCTGCTAGCCCCTCTCCATATTTTATTTCAGACACTCGTAGGTTTTTTTTGACTAGGAACATCACTCCTCCTCCTCTCTTATTTGTTCTGCTTCTTTTCCATAAATTGTATCTGCCTTGACCAATATTCTTTACTTCTTCTAACTCCTCATACAATTTAATTTCAGTGAGGCCAATTATGTCAGGGCTTGCCTTTTCCAAATAGATATTTAACTCTCTTAATCCCGAGACGAGGCCATTTATATTGGTGTAGACCACTTTACAAGTGTTCATCGATTCATTTAGTTTGCCACTGTGTTTTCTCCTCTGTTTAGGTACCACTTTCGGATCTTCATATCTAAGACCCTCCAATAGCAAACTTTTTTCTGATCCTCTGTCCTCTTGTCGTTTTTTGCCTTCGCTTCCTCTTTTAGATCTTTGAGTTCTTTCCTCTCTCCTTCGTTTAGGTCTTTTCTTATCCATATGTTCTTTGTTTCTTCATTTTGAACCAGTTTCCATGCTCTTGCCCTGGTCATTTCAGCGTCTCTTTGGGATTAAAATTTTATTCTTACTGGTCTGACTTTCTTCTTTGAATTTTCCTACTCTGTGGAATTCTTCTATCTCGTCAATTAAGTCTCCATTCTCTTCTTTCACAATACCCATTAATTTAGTTACTTCTTCCTTCAGTTCTCTGTCTCTCACTGCTTTGTTCAACTCTTTCTTCTCTTTCATACCAAACACTATGATACATTTCTTTTTGTCTACAGTCTCCCTGACAATGGATTCGTTAGATTTTATCACTTTAACTACTTTTTCTGCAAGTATTTCTTCGTTAAATTGTTCTTCAACTATCTTCTTAAAGTCTACGCATTCTTCGCTTGCATTTTCACTTTTCTTTAACTGCTTCTCCAAAGACAACATTTTGCCTTCCACCGTTGCCATACCTCCCTCTTGGGCCTGTTTCCATTCGTTTTGTTTCTCTTCCAACTGAACCATAGATTAACTTCCACTTTTTTTTGTGTTCTCACTCAACCCACCTTCCAATGCTTGGAATCTTTTTTTTAACTCGGCATTTTCTTCTCTTAAATTATATATTTCCTTCCCCTGATTTGTCATGGTATCCAGTAATTTTGTCACTTGCTCTTTCAACTGAAGCACCCTTCTTTGTCACAGCTTCGCATTCAACTCCAAATCTTCTTTAAATCCTGAAAAACTCGCCAATGGAGGGTCCTTGGCAGAAGAACTTTTCGGTGTAAACAACCCCCCACCCCCCAGCTGCGGGGGCTCATCGCCACCCTTCTCTTGTACCTCCATTTTTGCCTTCTCACTCAAAATTAACATAAGTTTTATGCTCAGACTTAATCAAAAGGAGACGGGAACAGTAAAAGGTAATAATACATCACCCAGAGCCCTCCTCTCCCCGTCACAATAGGCAATAAGTGTGGAGCGTTGTCTCAGCTGTCCTTCCCCTTCCGTGGTCTCTGTGTGTGTGTGTGTGTGTATTTACCTAGTTTACCTAGTTGTAATTTACAGGGTTCGAGCAAGGCTCATTATGTCCTGTCTCCATAACTATATTTATCCAACTTTTCCTTAAATGTATGCACACTGGTTGCTGTGACAACTTCTTCACTTAAGCCATTTCTCATATCCACCGTTCTATGAGGAAAACTGTACTTCCTGATATCCCTCAAATACTGACTCTTCATTATCTTCTTAGAATGCCCTCTCGTTCTTCTGTCCACACCTCCAGTTACCGTCACCAAATCCTGTCTGTCAATCTTCTCTATGTGATTTACCATTTTGTACATCGTAATCATATCTCCTCTTTCTCTTCTCTCCTGCAATGTTGGCAAACTCATTTCTCTCAATCTCTCTTCATAGGTTAGATCTTTCAATTCCGGCACCATCTTTGTAGCTGTTCTCTGAATTCTTTCCAACTTCCTTATATCTTTCTTCATATGGTGACGACATCACCGCTGCATATTCCAACTTGGGCCATATCATGGTGGTTATAATTTTCTTCATCATACTTGTATCTAGATAGTGAAACGCCACCCTAATATTTGTTAGCAACCCATACGTTGAGCCAAATATCCCATTTATATGCCTTTCCGGGGACAGGGTGTCTTGAATAATCACTCCCAGATCCTTTTCTTCTTTACTTTTTGTTAATAAATTGTCCCCCAATTTGTAATCCCATGTGGGTCTTCTTTTACTCTTCCCCATCTCCAGCACATGACACTTTTTAGCATTGAATTCCAATTTCCACCTCAGGCTCCATTCATGAATCTTATCCACATCTGTCTGCAACTCCTTACAATCTTCCTTACTCTTTACTACCCTCATCAGCTTTGCATCATCTGCAAACAGGTTTATATAGCTATTCAAGCCTTCCTGCATATCATTCACATATATCTGGAACATGATGGGTGTCAGCTCTGATCCCTGTGGTACTCCACTTGTTACTACACTCCACTCTGAATTTGTGTCTCTAATCACAGTTCTCATTTCTCTATTCTTTAGATAATCTGTCATCCAATCCAGCACTACTTCCTTCACTCCTCCCATATGGTTCATCTTCCACAACAGTCTTTTGTGTGGGACTCTGTCAAATGCTTTCCTGATGTCCAAGTACACTGCATCCACCCAGCCTTCCCTGTCTTGCACTTCATCGATCACTCTCGTATAAAAACTCAGCAAATTCGTCACACAAGATCTACCTTTTCTAAATCCGAATTGGCTCTCATTTATCACCTTATTCTCCTCCAAATAGCTTACCCATCTTTCCTTGATAACCGTTTCACACAGCTTGCCCACAACACTAGTCAACGACACAGGTCTATAATTCAGTGGCTCCGTTTTTTTCCCTCCTTTATAAATCGGCACAATATTAGCTCGTTTCCATTCTCTTGGTACTTTTCCTTCCTTCAAGGAGCTGCTAATCACATTCCAGATTGGTTCCACCAATTGCTCCCTACATTCTCTTAAAGTCCAGCCCAATACTCCATCCGGTCCCATTGCTTTTCTCACATCCAAGTTTTCCAAGTTTTCCAATTTCCTGTCTTTCCACTCTTACCTCCTGCAGTCCCTCCTGCCTCTCTTCTACAATCGATTCTATAAATTCCTCTTCCACATTAAACACAGATTTAAAATTCTCGTTCATAAGTTCACTCGTCTCTTTTGCTGTTTCATAAATCCGACCTTCTCTCTCCAGTTTATCAATGGTCTCCCCGCTCTTCATCTTTCCATTAATGTATCTGTAAAACAACTTAGGTTCTTTCTCACATTTCTGTACTATATCCCTTTCAAAACTTCTCTCTTCCTCTCTCCTTATTCTAACATATTCGTTTCTTTCATTTCTATACTGCTCTCTGTTGATATCGTTTCGGTTCTTCATCCACTTCTTCCATGCTTTGTCCTTCCTTTTCTTAGCTTCCACACATCTTCCATTAAACCAACTATATTTACCTTCTCTCACCCTGTACACAGGTACATACTTTTGCACTCCCTCGTTATACTTTTCCAGAAATAATTCATACTTCTCCTGTACTGTCAAGTCTTTCATCACATTCTTCCAGTCTATATTCCAAAAAAACTTCCTTAACTCTTCAAAATTTGCTCTCGCATGGTTCAACCTTCCATTTTTATGATCTTCCTTCCATTTCATCACCTTCATGTCCTGCATTTCCACTTCCAGTACCACATGATCACTCTTTCCAATCGGACTTGTATATTCAATAATCGGTTTGACTTCAGGTCTCTTTGTAAACACCAGATCAAGCACTGATGGTTCTTCTTCTCCTCTATACCTTGTGGCTTCGTCCACCCATTGTTCCATCGTATTCACCAGTGCCAGTTGCAACAGCTTCTCACTCCACACCCCTTCACCTCCTTTCACTTCCATTTCCTCCCAGTTTACCCCCTTGCAATTAAAGTCCCCCACTAATAGTATTTTTTTATTTCTCCTTATCATATCGTCCAAGCACTGCCAAACTTCCTCTTGCATCCTTCTATGCTCCTCTTGCTTCCATGCATTCGTTTTGGGTGGTACATACGTTAATATGACTCTCCTCCTCTCCCTTTTACTATTTTTAATCACAACGCTTATCACCTCAGCCATGTCCTTCCCATACTGCACATCCTCTATATATGTCTTTTTTAACCATAATTAGCACTCCCCCACCTCCTTTGTCTTTTCTGTCCCTCCTCCAGATATTGTAACCCTCATTCTTAAAGTTCAGTTGAACTTCTTGCTTGAGTTTCGTTTCTGCTAAGCATACCACTTCAGGTCTGTTAACTTCTAGGTAATCTTTCAATTCCAGCACTCCCGAGAGTAAACCATCAATGTTTGTATACATAATTTTCAACGCCCCATTTTCCACATTAACTTTTCTTCCTTCTACTACTGTTGTTCTCCCTCCTCTTGTGCTCCCACCACCTCCCTCTCTCTCTCCCTCATGTACCATTTCCGTAGTTTCATGTCCATCACCCTCCAGTAAAATTCCTCTTTCTCGTTCCCTGTCCTCTGGTCGTTTTTTTCCTTGGCTTCTCTCCTCAAGTCCTTCTCTCTCTTCCACATTCATGTCACGTTTTATCCAGACGTTCTTGTACTCTTCTCTCTCTCAGCTAATTTCCCTGTTCTTGCCAAGATCCCTTCTGTCGCCACTTGTGATCTCATTCTTACTTTTAATGGTCTCTTTCCTCCCTCCTTATATTTACCAAGTCTAAACACTTCTTCTATTTCTCGCTCCAGACCTTGCTCTTCATCTTGAACCAATGTTACAATATCTCTCACCATCTCTCTCCTCTTTCTCTCTCGCCATCTTGACTGCGTTTTTCTTTTCTTGTAGTCCAAAAATGACCATAGACTTTTTCTTCTCGACCGTGTCCCTAACTAATCCTTCCTTCTTCTTTATGACTTGTATCACTGTGTCCTTGGTCCTCTCTTGAATCTGTTTTTCTATCACTTCCTTGAAAGTTACTTTTTCGATCTCTTTTTCCTGCTTCCAAGCATTTTTCAGCTCCTCAAACTTTGCCTCGTTAACTCCCCCTTCCATCCCTCCAGCACCCACCTCCATCTTGTCCTGAATGGCGCCCTCATACTCATTACATTTGACCTTCAAAGCCTCATTTTCATTCCTTAATCCATCCACAACAGTCTCACATGCTTCACACCTTCTCTTCAAATCCCCGTTTTCTTTACGAATTGGTCTTGTCTCTGCAACACTCCATCCAAAATACCTTTCATTAACCGTAATTCCCTTTCAACACTCCTCAACCTCTCACTGTCATCTTTCTCATCTTCAAATCCAGAAAACTCCCCTTCATCACCTGAATCCATCTTTCTAGCTGCTGGTATAGGAGACTCGTATGATAACATTTTCTCTCTAACACTGCCACTGACTACCGATGGTTTGTTTACATTTGAGGAAGGCACGTCCACCCTCTTTTTTCTTCTTCCATATTTCAGTTTAAATACACACATTTACGTACTGATTTTTTGGAAACAGGACTCTAGAAACCCCACTCTCCCCCTGCAATATACATATCTAGGCTTTGGCACGTCCTCTCTGCAGAATTCAGCAAAATTCGCGGAGCACTCCAACACACGTGCGTGTGTGTAGTATACAGGGCTTGACTTACACTCGTGTGGTTCTGTATCCATATCTATATTTCTTCAGTTTTTCTTTCAGTTGATGTACATTCTTTGCCATTATCACCTTTTCCTTCATTCCACTCCAAGTATCTATATTTCTTTGGGAAAACTGTACTTTTTTGTATCGTTCAAGCAAATTCCTTTTTGAAATTTTTTTTGTCCCCTCAAATATCTAGCCTCTCCTTTTCTTCTCAATATTAAATATTTTCTATCTGTTCTCTCCAGGTTATTCATCAATTAATATATTGTAATTAAGTCGTCTCCCTCTTTTTCATTTATTGTTGTTGGATGCATTTCTTTTAATATTTCATGTTAGGTCTTTCAAATCTGGCACCATCTTAGTTACTTTTACCTGTATTCTTTCTAATTTCAAGACATGCTTTTTCTTGTGCAGGGACCATATTACTTCTGCCTATTCCATTTTGGTTATAATTTTTCCATTATATCTTTATTTAGGAAGTAAAAAGCCATCTGTATATTTCTTAGCAACCAGAATACGTTATCAAACACTCCATCTTTATGTTTCTCTGATAAGTTGTCCTGTATTACTACTCCCAAATCTTTCTCTTCTTTCACTATTCATATGATATTTTGTCCTAATTCATACGTCCATGAGGGTCTCATTGCACTCTTTCCCATTTCCCGTACATGGCATTTGTTTTACATTAAATTCCATTTCCCATGTCTTGCTCCATTCATATATCATGTGTGTGTGTGTGTGTGTGCGTGTGTGCACGCCTTGTCTTGGCTACCTCCTTTTAGGTGATTGTTAGCCTGGTATACAAATAGATATTGTTATGCTATTCTATAACTAACTAACATATTATTCAATTTGAGTATAGTAAAAATAGATAAAATATACTACTGAAAATTTCAAGAATTCAGAAGAAAATAATAATAGTTGCCATTCTCTGTGAAATCTGTAATGTGGTGTTAAATGTATATAGCAATGTGTTAGGCTTTCTTGACAACACTTGAACACTATAGTTAGTATAGTAGATTACTCAAGTGCAGGGCTGCCTTTGGTGCAGTTCCCAATTGGGACAAAACGGCCCAATTGGCTATGTTCTTATGGATAAAATATATACAAATATTAGCTAAGAATAAGGATAATGTTGACTGCACCTTAACCAGTAGAACATACATAACTTTTGTAAAGGCAAATTAGCCCTTCTACATAGACAGTCCGCAATCTATTTATGACATTTGCAGTAGAATTATTTGCCAATCACATAATTTTATACCAATGAATTAAACAGAAGTTGTGGGAAAACTGCTGCAAAATGTATTATCTGTTTGCTCATATATAAACAAAGGTAAAGCTGGCTCACTGTACATGCAAGGACTTCAAGGAGCATATTATAAATAATCCAAACTTCCTTTCTTTGATCATCACTGATGAAAAATTAATTTCCATTTACGATCCAGGGCTAAAGCTAAAGACTTCGTCTCAGACAATCCTAAGCACACAAAATGGCGGAAATCGGTCCTAACTTTTAGGACTAAGTCTTAAGTCGCGCCCTAAGCTAAGTGCGGCTGAGGGTGCAAATAGCAGCTAGGATCAAGTCCTAAGACACTAGTAGACGACAGTCATACGCGGTTTTCCGTTTAGCACAAGCCTGAGCCAGCCTCAACTCATAGTTTAATATTGATATACACCTCCAATAAAACTATATATACGAGGAAGATCTTAAGTGGCACAGAAACATTGTAGAAATACTGCTGTAGGAACAAAATTGTATAATAGTGGTGATGAATACCAGAAACAAGGGAGATATAACGGCAGCCTCTAAATTGTTTTGTTATGTTCTTTGAATTTTGATATATACTCCCAAGAAAACAACTGACATGTACGTGGAGGAGATTAAATGGTAAAAAAAAAATTTTTTTGAAGAAATGCTATAATAGTGTAGCCACAAAAAATGCATAACCATAGCAAATAAATAGTTAAGAAGTTATACCTAAAGTTACTTTGGGGGTAAGGAAAACTTAACATTGATACATTGATAAATACAAACAATTCTGACACTCATTACCGTCGTAAATGAATAGCTGCTAATAAGATATCCCCATTCCCCATCTTCCCCCAATAAACATGAGGACATGTGGGAATGTAAGGGGAATTGGGCGGGTGTGAAAGTGAAATTTTACCCAACCTAATCATGAGACTGCTCCCAATGGAACCCCTTAAGAAGCATATTTTTTTTCTTTTGTAATAAGGCACTCATTAAAGGCAGGAATAAAATATTATGTTTTGATTATAGACTATCAATCAATATTAGAAATATAATGAAAGAACCAGCATGTGCAATTTGTATTTTGCACTTCAAAGCAACTTAACTTTGTCTAGTGATTCAACAGTCTTGTAAGTTTAAATGAGAAAAAGTAAAGGATGTCAGCCAAGAATTTGATCAACTTTAAATCAGAACGGAGCTAGAAAGGATAAACTGTGGATACAAAATTCTTGGTGACAAAACCATCCCATGACAAAAAATATATATATCATAATTTTTTGTCTTATTATTTGTAATGTATGAATACTTCTGAGATGTAAATTATTATATTCATTATATGATAATCTCAATCACAAAAAATCTTACTTAACTTAACGTAATCGGTAAAGATTCGTTTCCTTAACCACTTAATATCTCCTTACCCTTATAATGCACTGCAAAATTAATCTCAGAAACTTGTTCAAATCACTTCAAACAGTTATGCTGCAGAATTACAGAAAAAAAAAAAAATCTAAATTTTTTTTAGATTACGTTAGGTTTGGTGAAATTTTGTTAGTTAGTTAGGCTTATTTAACTGTAGTTCTGGGAAGGTTATGCTAATAAAGCTATTTTTTTGGTGAATTTTTATATATTCACCAGAATGACGTGTGGCTACGAAAAAAAATGGCGTCTGCACCTCTCAAAACCCCCTAGTTTTAGTCATAGAAAACATTTAATAGCTTCTAAATCAACATAATATAACATAATTTTAACCATATCTTAACTTATATTGACAAATAACAGAACCTTGTTCAAACCAAACTTAACTTTAATTTTCAAGAAGAAAAAAAAAAAATCGTATTTTTTCTGTATTTCAGCGGCATAACTGTGGTGATCTGAACATATTTCTGAGGTTTAAATTGCAGTGCATTATGGTGGTTAAGGAAACGAATCCTTACCACTTAACCTAACCTATCAAAAAAAAAATAAATAAATAAAAATAAATAAATAAATAAATAAAAATAAAATAAAAAGATAAATAAATAAATTTAAAATTTTTAAAAAATCATACGTGGTTCTGTCCTGGAGGGTTTTGTTCTATCTTTTTTCCTAGAGGGTTTTGTCAAATTTTTAAAACTGAAGGTAGCAGTAGAGTCCATAATTTCATTTGAATTGAGTGCATCCAAGTTCTTTGTTTATTTGGGCCCTTTGAATGGAGCGTTGCATCGACAATAAAAACATATCCTCATATACAGTATATACCGGACTATAAGACAAGATTTTTTGCCAAGTTTAAGGCTTTTAAATCTAAGGGTCGTCTTATACACCGAAAATAAAACACAAACCTATAAATCTGTGATGAATATTCAGCGCCACTGCACCTCGGAATTCATTCCGCATGCACACACGTGTATGCATAATATATATATATATATATATATATATATATATATATATATATATATATATATATATATATATATACACACACACACACCTACACACACATACACAGGCGTGCAGGCCCACCCTAACTCTATGGGTGTCGAATGTTTACTGATAACGTCACATGCGGGCCACAACACCGGGGTGGCGGGCGACACTGGTGATGAAGCTGCAGACGACAACCCAGATGATGCAGAATTTGACCCGTATGATGATGCCCTTGAACATGTATCTCAAGATATATTTGACATGCTTACTGTATCAGATGAAGATGATTTTGAAAGTTTTTAATTAAATATCTATGTTTCAAATGTTTGAGGCAATTGTTGAAACAAGGTTTCAACAATTGTGCTGATGTTTATGATAATGTTGCTTTACGTTTTGAAAAATTCGGACTATTGTTTAGTAAAAGTAATATACGTACAATATGTAGTTTTTTTAATTCCTTTAACTACTTGGATCTTGAGCAACTAGTGTTGGAAGTAATTGTTGGAGTAATAAATTAAGGACGGGTGAACAGTGAACCTTACCATGAGAAAGGGGGTCGTCTAATATAGCGATAATAGCTCAAAACCAAAATTTTTTCCTCGAAAATTGGAGGTCGTCTTATATAACCAGTCGCCTTATAGTCCAGTATATACGGTATGTATTTACTCATTCTTATTTTAACCAGTCATCATAAAAATACTCATTGTTATTTTTCATCGTTATTTTCACTTTTTAAAACTTTTAGTGGTTAAATTTCATGTTATCCAAACCAAATGCTTGCTATGTGTAGCGCTTTTTTGACATCTTCCTGGCAGCTTACGCCACTGTCTCAGACTCAATCTTTAGCTCCGCGTCTTAGCTGAATAAATGTCCTAGCTTAGTTAAGATGCGTTCTTAGGATCAAATTCTAATTCTTTATATGGGCCCAGAAACCCAGCAGCAGTCATCATTTCTTGTAAAATCAATATAGAACCACTAACATTGTAACCACCCAACAAAAAAATTAACATACACTTTCATGTCACAAAACAGTTTAGTTCCATCTAGATTCTAGTCACTTAAGTCTGTACCAAGAGAAATCTTTTAGTACTTTCAGTAAATTCAGGAACTTTTTGGACCAAAGCTTTTATAAGTTATAAGACCAACACACTCATGAAAAAAAAATCAAGTTTGATTAACTTACCTCTCCGTATTTGTTTACCAACATCTTTGTCAGCTAGGAGAGACACGTCCAATTCTCCTCCAAGAATAGAGTCTGTGAGAGTGTCAAACACAGAGGCTTCAGGCAAGAGGGATGAATGTCTCCTTTGAGTCTCAAACTGGTGGGATGCATCCTCAGCACTGACAAACACCTCATCCTGTTGAATGAAGGCAGTCTTTAGAATGAAGAAAAGATAACACATTGTAAATTAGGTTTTATTTCAATATTACATCACCGAGTGATTATTCATATTAATGGATATACAGATGTCTCATAAGTTCCATGCTTGCTATTTTCTGGAAAACTAACAAAAAACTACTGAATTCAAATATATCTACATGTTATGGTGTTTGTTTACTCTGGCATGTGGTAAAATCATCCCTTTTCCTTATATGTCTTTCAAGTCCATGATTTAACCACATAATGTGAAATAAGATAATCAGTGTCTTTGCAAATAGTTGTAAGCAACTACCAAGTACACCCATCCCTCCGCTATCACGCTTATTAGGTTAACACAGATGCCTTATCAATTAAGCAAGGAAAGTATATTTTTCCAAGCAGAAATTTTTGCAGTAGCCCTAAGTGTACTCAAACTTGAAATTGTTCTAAAATTCAATGCTTCCATATGGGAAGCTATATTTTTGGGTTAAATATTCTGCAGATGACGGTTTTTTACAGGGACGTGGAAATCTATTACTTGGCTAAATTTGATGCTGTACCTAATGGAGATAGTTATATTTTGTGGAAACTTGTAAAAATGTGACTGTTTGAGTTTCATTAACGAGTCTCAATTTTTCACTAAAAGAAAAAAACATTAAAATCATCCCTCTTGTATCTATTGAGTCCTATACAAACATATATTCTCTATCACCTTTCTCCACTTCATTCTAAACTCTGTGTGGGTGTTTGGGAGCAGTATTTTCGCATGAACAGAAGTGATGATGCTGAACCCATGAAAAATGGACACAATTGTTGAGAAGAGATATTTTGGAATCAGCATGGAAATAATGAACTGCAGATCTTGATTGGCACAGAACATGTGAGACCACTGTATCATTTAGCAATCCCCAACGCCACATGCTCTTACCTTAGAGTTGACACTGGTAATAGTATCTTCATCGAGATTTAGTAAATTCTGCATTCTGGTAAAGTTCTCATAGTAATCCATGCTCACAGTTTCAGTAGGCCAGCCATTGGCATAGTTATCTGGAACTATGCATTCAGATGCTTTTTGTTTATTGTTCCTTTCTGTTTTATAAGTTTTCTTTTCTGATGTATCTATTGAATGAGATTTCTTAAGATTTTCAACATAAGAAATAAAGTTTGGTTTAGATTTAGTTACTTGTGGACTTTCCTGCAGCAATAATGCATTATATTTCTGTGATGACTCTTGTAGTTCAAGCAATAGATTTAACCTGGTTTTGGAATGATGTTTGAGTTCACTTATATTGCTGTTTTCATAAGGAATATCACTAGCTAATTTTGAAGCAAAACATCTATTTCCAGGAGATACATCAAGACCATCAAATCTGGAAGGTATTTTGGTACCAACAGGGGACCAATCGTCTTTGACTGGTGTCTGAGTTACAAAATGAAGTCTCTCTTGAAGATTTGGCATTGAGTCTTTATATCTCCTTTCAAATTTAAGGGGTGATCCCATTCTCTCTTGTGAATTCAGAGAATGTCTTTGGTCATTAATGGGTGATGCTTCAGCCACCTTCTCTTGATTGGTGAAAACAATTCTTGAAGTATCATTTGTGTTCCCGTCTAAAGAATTGTTGCCTCCAAATAATTTGGGGATAATGGTTATATCAGGATGGCTATGTTGCCCTGACTGTGGGATATTTTGTTTGTTTGGTTTGTCAATGGGTAATATCAATTTATTACTATTGTCCTGAATGGTCGAATGTCTGCAATATGTTTGAAAATCTATATGTGGAGGGCAGTCTCTATTCCTGTCAAATTTTCCCCATTTTTTCATAATATTCATATCTTGTATAGCATCTGATAAGGTATCAGAATATTTTGGCATTCCTGCACATCCTGGAAAAGGAAAACAATTAAATTAATTAAAATCACCAATGATAATAATCCAATAAAAAGTGCCAGTGAGAATCAATTCTAGACAAATAAATAATTTCACAATTCACAAGCCACTCTAACAGCAAGCTGAATCGCCCAACAACTTTCTCCCTCCTTCTGATATTTCTATAATTCCTTATTCTATCTTCTTGTGTATCCCTTGTACACCACCCGACACCACCCGCTCTTATATATTCCATTTTCTGTAAATAAACCGTTAAATTGATAATCAGTCTCTTTCACTTCACAATTTATTCCTTTTTCTTTACAAAGCATGACAGACCTCTCATATACTTCTGTTACTTCCATCATCCCTTCTTCTCACACGATAGATCCCCCTGAAACTCCTGAATCACTGAATCCTAAACCTGATATTTATGTCTAACAAACAAGTTGCCTAAAAAAGCAGGTGCTGGAATTTTGTCCAAGTAAACTCAATGAGAAAGTTTGTGCACAAAATACCTACAAGAAAATGTGTGCCGGGAAGCAATGGGCTATCATGTTAAAAACCATAACAAAAGAGTCCAATTACCAGAAACAGTCAATAATGATCAGCAACCCCAAATTGAATATACATGTAGATAGGTATGAGGAGCTTACTTGAAACAATTTGTTACTGTAACACTCCTTTTTTTTTGTACGTCATGAATCATGCACTAGGTCAATTCCCCCCCAAAGTGGAAACACACATAGTGGAAGGAGGAAAGGAGAAATGAAGGTATCATTATTAATCTTAATTAAGAATTATAGTTAGCTTTTTTTTCTTTTTTTTTTACATTAAAAGGGTCCCGGCTAAGGGAAAATAAATTAAGTATAAAAAAATATCCCGCTTGTCGCCAGACCCTGTAAAGAAGATAGTAGAAGAAATTAAAAATGGGGGGCAGTTCAATTCAGTATGAGAGGTGTCTTGACACTCCTCTTTTGAAAGAGTTTAAGTCATAGGCAGGTGGAAACACAGACAAAGGAAGAGAGTTCCAGAGTTTACCAGTGTAAGGGATGAAAGAGTGAAGATACTGGTTAACTCTTGCATTAGGTAGATGGACAGAATAAGAATGAGAAGAAGTAGAAAGTCTTGTGCAGCGAGGCTGCGGTAGGGGGAGAGGCATGCAGTTAGCAAGTTCAGAAGAGCAGTCAGCATGAAAATAGCGATAGAAGATAGATAAAGAAGCAACATTGCGGCGGTGACTTAAAGAGTCAAGACAGTCAGTTAGAGGAGGAGAGTTGATTAGGCGAAAAGCTTTGGACTCCACCCTGTTTAAAAGAGCTGTATAAGTTGAGTCCCCCCCAGACATAAGAGCCATACTCCATACATGGGTGGATAAGGCCCCTGTACAGAGCAAGCAGCTGAGAGGGAGAAAAATGGATGCAGACGCCATAGGACAACTAACTTCTTGGAAGTTGATTTAGCAAGAGTAGAGATACGAAATTGCCAGTTTAGATTTTTAGTAAAGGATAGACCGAATGTGTTTAATGTGGAGGAGAGGGGAAGTTGAGTGTCATTGAAGAAGAGGGGATAGTTATCTGGAAGGTTATATCGAGTAGATAGTTGTAGAAATTGAGTTTTTGAGGCATTGAACAAAACAAGGTTTGCTCTGCCCCAATCAGAAACTAGTGAAAAATTAGAAGTTAAACGTCCTATAGCATCTCGCCTTGAGTCGTTTAATTCTTGTTTGGTTGGGCGTCGGTTGTACGACATTGAAAAATGCAAGGTGGTGTCATCAGCATAGGAGTGGATAGGGCATTGAGTCAGATTTAGGAGATCATTGATGAATAATAGAAAGAGAGTGGGTGATAGGACAAGCCTGAGGAACACCACTGTTGATAGTTTTAGGAGAACAGTGACCGTCCACTACAGCAGCAATAGACCGGTCGGAAAGGAAACTGGAGATGAAGGTACAGAGAGAAGGATAGAATCCGTAGGAGGGTAGTTTAGAAATTAAAGACTCTATCGAAGGCTTTCGATATGTCAAGGCCGACAGCAAAGGCTTCACCGAAGTCCCTAAAAGAGGATGACCAAGATTCAGTTAGGAAAGCAAGAAGAACACCAGTAGATCGTCCTTTACGGAAACCATACTGGCAATCAGAGAGAAGGTTGTGAGCTGATAGATGCCTCATTATCTTCTTGTTAAGGACAGATTCAAAGGCTTTAGAAAGGCAGGAAATCAAAGCTATAGGGCGGTAGTTAGAAGGATTGGAGCGGTCACCTTTTTTAGGGACAGGTTGAATGTGAGCAAATTTCCAGCAAAAAGGATAGGTAGAAGTAGAGAGACACAGATGAAAGAGTTTAACCAGGCAGTGAGCGAGTTCGGAAGCACAGTTTTTGAGAACAACAGGAGGGACTCCATCCGGACCATAAGCCTTCTGAGAATCAAGGCCAGAGGGGGCCTGGAAAACGTCATGATAAAGAATTTTAATTTTAGGGATGAAGTAGTCAAGAGGGTGGAGGAGCAGGAGGAATATGTCCAGTATCATCCAAAGTAGAGTTGGTAACAAAGGTTTGAGCGAAGAGTTCAGCTTTAGAGAAAGAAGAGACAGCTGTGGGGCCATCTGGTTGAAGTAAAGGAGGGAAAGATGAAGAAGTAAAATTGTTAGAGATATTATTGGCTAGATGCCAGAAATCACGAGAAGAGTTAGAGTTGGAAAGACTTTGACATTTTCTATTAATGAAAGAGTTTTTAGTAAGTTGGAGAATAGATTTGGCATGATTACGGGCAGAAATATATAGGGCATGAGTTTCAGCAGATGGATGGCTACGGTACTGTTTGTGAGCTGCCTCTCTATCATTGACAGCACGAGAACAAGCAGAGTTAAATCAGGGCTTTTTAGCTTTAGTATTAGTGAAAGTATGAGGAATGTATAGCTCCATGCCAGAGACAATCACCTCTGTTATGCGCTTGGCACAAAGAGAAGGATCTCTGACATGGAAGCAATAATCATCCCAAGGAAAATCAGAATAGTACTGCCTCAGGTCCTCCCACTTAGCAGAGTTGAAATGCCAGAAGCACCTCTGCTTAGGCGGGTCCTGAGGCTGCACTGAAGTGATAGGACAGGTAACAGAAATAAGATTGTGATCGGAGGAGCCCAACAGAGAGGAAAGTTTAACAGAGTAAGCTGAAGGGTTGGAAGTTATGAAAAGATCAAGAATGTTGGGCGTGTCTCCAAGGCGGTCAGGGATACGGGTAGGGAACTGCACTAGCTGCTCTAGATCATGAAGGATAGCAAAGTTGAAGGTTTGTTCACCAGGCTGGTCAGTGAAAGAAGATGAAAGCCAAAGCTGGTGGTGAACATTGAAATCCCCTAAACTGGAGATCTCAGCATAAGGAAAGTGAGATAGGATGTGCTCCACTTTGGAAGTCAAATAG
>JAXIVD010000310.1:54887-59887 GCA_036785275.1 Cancer borealis | reverse complement strand
GCTTGGTGGTGGGAGGTCTTGATCTTCATCTGGATCTTGACTCCCATACGGGGATGAGCAAAGCCCACCAAAATGTCACACAACATCCGGCGGGAAATTCAAATCGTGTTATCGCGAGTCAAAGTCGTGTTCAGCAAGCCATGGGATATTTTACCTATTCGTGTAAAAATTGAAATAATAGAACATATGTAAATAAATTTACTTGGATTGGCCACTCAGCCAAAGTCCCACTTTTGACCAACATTTACTTAGTTATTGGGGTTAAGTCAACACTCATTCATTCCCACCTTTTAACAACATTATAGGAAAAGATAAACCAATGTTATTGACCTGTTTCTGAGTGTGTGGCAAGTGTGATGTTCCCAGTCCCCTTGTACGCCCTAGGCCTAGGTTTTCCACCTTCTATCTCCTTGATAACAGCCAGTTTCTGTTCACAGGTAAAAACCTTCTGTTTTCGTGGCGGCTGGTTGGGTGGCATGGTGGTTAGGCAAGTTGGGGAGGGTTGGGGAGGAAGTCCAGGGATGGTGGCGGTAGCACGGTGTGATGTTAACAGCACGGGACACTAACACGTAATGAATAATGGCGTTGCGCCGAGTGGTACAGAGTGGTGCCAAGTGTGACGTCACGGCCACTCAGCGCGGCTCAGGTTTTCTGGGCGCCGTTACCCTAGTTTGACGTCACGGCTACTCAGCTCGGCTCGGTTTTCGGGTCAGCGTCCCACGTTACCGGTGTACATGACCGTGTTAAAGGTGTATATGCCGCATTTGATGGACCGCGTTACTGGAGGACTGTGCGTGTATATATATATATATATATATATATATATATATTTATATATTTATATATATATATATATATATATATATTTATATATATATATATATATATATATATATATATATATATATATTTATATATATATATATATATATATATATATATATATATATATATATATATATATATATATATATACACAGTAGAACCCCACTTAGCACGAACCGCAGTTAGCGCAAGCCATCATCTACCAAAAAGAAAATTAATTAGCGCGAAAGCCTCAGTTAGCGCGAGCAGCTACCACGACTGAATTTTGAAAATTGCGCCAAGCTGCCATCATGCGCGGTACCCGATGCGCATCAAGGGGATACAATGACACCTGAAGTTATCATGGATGCGACTACTATTGAGGATGTTCTAGAGAATGCCAGAGAAGGCAAGGCAGTAGAAGCTCCATCACTGCCTGGTGAACTCACCATGCAGCAACTGAGTAGAATATTGGCTGGGATTGACACCTTTAAAGAGTGCATCACAGAAAATGAAAACTGCAGTGTTCGCATAACAGAAATGGTGCATCAACTGGATAAAGTGATGTGTTATTATACAGACCTGCATTCAAAGAAAATGAATGAGAGACGGCAGACTCTCATAACAAGATTCACACGCACTCCTGCTACAGACGCACCACCACCACCACCACCACCAGGACTCGCTCCCAGTGCTGAGGATAACGATGAAGTGGACTTCCTTGGATTTGAGGGTGTTTTACAAGAGGCAGAAAATTTGATGAGAGATCAAGGTGCCAATGACAGTGACAGCGATAATGGAGACAGTAGCAATGAGGTGGCAACGGGCTCTACTTCTTATTAACCCTGCAGCTGCCTCACAACCCCATCCCCTAGATACCAGCGCCCCCATGGAAGAAAGGTGAGTTGTTTTTTTAATGTGAGTGATTATTTTGAGTAATTATCAAACCCAAAAGTCAGACCCACTGCACCAAATAATTTTTTTCATATTGGTTACTTTGTTCAATTAGCGCGATCGCGTTCATCCACCTAATTCTCGTGCTAAATGGGGCTCTACTGTGTATATATATATATATATATATATATATATATATATATATATATATATATATATATATATATACACTCATACCTCGGTTTAACGGATCTCGCTTTAACAAATTTCGGAAGCAACGGACAATTTGAAAGTCCCGCAGTACGGATAGAGATGTGGTAACACCGGACACGACCTCTGCTGACCGCAAATTGGGAAGCGGTCAGTTTGTTTAGAGCCAGCAGTGCAACAACACGTGTAGCTCATTGTTCCATGGTTTTTGACCTTGTGCTCAAATTATCATAATTTTCTACAACCATGTCATCTGGAGGAAAAGTAGAAAAGAGGAAAAGGGTGAATTAATCTGTAGCACAGAAGTTTGAGCAGATCAAAATGTTGGAAAGTGGTGTGTCTGTGAAGCGGGTGTGTGAGGAATATGGTGTAAAAAAACAAACAGTTTCAGAAATTCGTAAGGCAAAATCTAAACTTACCGAATATGCTGTGATGTGATGTGAGTAGTGGTGGTGGTGGTGATGATGCGAAAACGGTGGAGGAGAGAGCGAGTAACCAGCAGCCACCACTCTCCACCATTGTCAGCTTACTCAAGCCAGTCACAGACTCTCATAACGTAAGTAGAATAATATTTGAACCTTTATTAATAGTCAGAAAGTGTTCAATCTTGTTTATTATCATACAGATTATGCATAATCTTGTATGTGTAAATTTTCGGCAAAATATTTTGTATTCTTGGAGGATTAATGGGAGTTATAAGAAGCTTATGTACTACACCTAAGAACCAATTATACTATTTACATGTATTTCAATATCGTTCATCTCGCGTTTTTCATCTCGTGGCCGATAATCCAGTACCAATTATGCGCGAGATGACCGTTCTTACTGTACTGTATTTATTACTCTGTCCTTCATAACGTAATTGTTAATATTAGCCGTAACCTGGGTATTCATACCATAGATTCCGATTATCGGTACTAACGGACAATCGGCATTATTGGACTGATGCTCCCCCCTTTTAGTCCGGTAAACCGAGGGATGAGTGTAATATATATATATATATATATATATATATATATATATATATATATATATATATATATATATATATATATATATATATTTGTATATATAAAATATATATATATATATATATATATATATATATATATATATATATATCTATATATATATATATATATATATATATATATATATATATATATATATATCTATCTATCTATCTATCTATCTATATATATATATATATATATATATATATATATATATATATATATATATATATATATATATATATACAGTATACAGTGGAACCTCGGTATACATCCTTAAACCGTTCCAGATCCCTGAACTTATACCAAAAGGGACTTATACCAAATTAATTTTTCCTATAAGCAATTAAAGGAAAATGATAATTCCGTTCCCATGAAAAAAATCCTAGTTATTGGCATACAGTACATGTATTATACATTGATGGGGTTGTATAAATTGATTTTAAACACTCTTAAATACTAAAATAAGTACTGTAGGATGAAGAGGGGGTAATCCGAACTACTAAGGGAAAAATATTCATTAAAAATCAGAAAAACAACTTTATTGAAAAACGTTCGTAGGAAAATATACCTCTAGTAAAGGGCTATCTTGGCGATTAAAAAAAACAAAAAAAACTGTAAGGAATATACACGGTTCACAATTAAAGTTTTTCAAAGGGGTACGACTGTCTGGATCAACCCCACTATAGGGAGTGTTCTGAACACCACCATTTTTACTAATTAAATGAATAAGAACATTGGTTTAAATGTTATCCTCAAATGAAATATTGAAAGCAAATGAACTAAGAGCCTTTTTAACCTAATACTTGGTAATTATATTGATGTATACCACTTAAATGTATCCAAATATATTTCCAACATAGTTTGTACTGTCAAACTAAATAGTTTTAGTCTTAGATATTAATTTCCAACTGGAAATGGTTACAAAACTAAGGTTTATGAAATTGTATACTAACCTATATACTAATAGGCTACTGTAGCCTACTAAAGATATACCCTCGATGTGCTTACGAAACGTAATCAGCTATGAGGAACCAAGAAATGGCTGGACTGCATAATTTTTTAGCAGATATCATGGTAGATACATAGTTGTCACTAATAACAGACATACCACCGGAATCAGCACACTTTCGTGGTCAGGAAACACTATATAAGAAACGCGAAATATAACATCAAGCATTGAAGAAAAAAAAAAAAAAAAAAAAAAAAAAAAAAAAAAAAAAAAACCCTCACCTGATGGTCTGACGCCAGGTGATTTAAACAAAACTATGCCGCTATCTTGAAGCTTCCCATTTTCTGATTTTAAATTATACGGCTAACTATTTTATTATTATTAAGGAGGATATTATGACACATGTTCGCTACACCTAAGTCGATACACCGCCACATCACCCTACATAAATTAAATAAAGTACAGTACAATAGAAATTAGATGAAATACTGTAAATGAAAATTTAAACTCACTTTGTCTCGCTGAGAAGAGTCGAGTGCCTACTGAGAAAGGAGGAGGAGGAGATCCCCTTCAAATAAAACGCGGGACTCACTCGTATGAAATGCTCACTGCCAGACTCTCCGGTCAAGTGCGGCGTGACCCGCTAATCACTCCATATATGGTCATGGGGCTAGTGAATCAAGACAGAGGTTGGCGCACAAGCCATAGTGCGTAGTGTGTACGGGACTAGAGAGAAGAGAGATATAGAAAGGGGGTAGGTGGGAGGGAGGTGCAGAAAGACAGAGTGAGAGAAAGAGAACCTCTCTTTCTCTCACTCTGTGGGAGGGAGGCAGGCGAGGCAAGGAGACCAAGCCCAGCCAATCACGATACAGAGTAATGCTACGCCACTAAAGAGGGTGGAGCGGAAGAAAATGGAGCACAAATTTAAGAAATAAGTTGTACTGACGCTCGCATGAGTCGCATTCCAAAAAAAGGTGGTATACCAAGGACATTTTTCCAGGTCTAAACAGGTCGTATACCAAGTTGGACTTATTTCAAGGCGTACGTATCCCGAGGTTACAGTGTATATATATATATATATATATATATATATATATATATATATATATATATATATATATATATAT
>JAXIVD010000310.1:40000-54687 GCA_036785275.1 Cancer borealis | reverse complement strand
GATTGTGTTCCAGGCGCTCGTAGCCGCCAGGGTCTGCCTATTGACAAAAGACCATAATAAAGTAAGCACCTCACACATGCACTACCTGATGAACAATTCACTTATGACCAGAGTGATGAATTCCTGATAATGGCTAGTATCCTTCCCTCCCCTTCCACTATATCCGTGATTCATTCCATGATTTGAAGAATGGAAACTCGTAAATGTCAGTCAATTACAACTTTTCGTCTTATGTTTTCAAGGTATTGGCTTCCCCCTACACCTTTTCGTCTTATGTTTTCAAGGTATTGGCTTCCCCCTACACCTTTTTTGTCCTATGTTTTCCTTCTTGGTGTTTGTTTTGTGTGATGTTCGTTTGTAGAGCGCGGTGTTTGGTGACGAGAGTGTTTTTAATTGTTTTTGGCTCTACTTCATTTTTCTCCCCCTCACTTTTTGTTCGCCTTTGTGTCTGCTCTCTCCAGTTCCTAAATGTCAACTATATTTTTCTTACTGGTTCCCTCTGTGGACGAAGCGGCTGTGACTGTCTCAAATAATGCGTTACATGCTCCTAATACTTGGAACTTGTAATGTTTTCCAATAATTTTACCAATACACTGAGGGGATATTATTTTTGTTTCACTAACCTTTGGCAAAGTTGAAAGCCTCTTACCAGTTCCGCTTTCCTCTCCCTCTCATCCACAACCTTCAACAAGTAACTTTTGTCTCCTTCACAAAATATCAACTATTTTATCGTGTCTTCCCTGATTCTTCTCAGGCAATCAATATCAACTTCTCTCGCAACCTTCCAAGTGGCCTTGTTATAACAACTTAATGAACTCTAAGGGAACGCCCTGAAGCTTTTGACGAGTGCAGAGTCAAAAGTTTTAGGATGAGCTTTGTGGGGCCATGGAGTGCGTCAACAGCCCTCCAGTTCTTGATTAAAATTTGAAGTGGGACCAGGTCGCGCTGACGTGAGTTAGGCCCTGGCAAGAGGCCTTCTGAGCTAACGCATCACTACATTTGGATGGATTAATTCATTGTTCAGTAATGCATATGAGTAAAATATAAAGATTCCGATAGATGTGGTCTAAGTATTTTTTCTATTACTGACTTACTTCGACAAATACCTAGACGAAACTTTGAAGAGCGAATGGAATCCATTAAGAGACAAATTTGTAGTAAAGTGAGTGTGTGTGTGTGCGTGCGTGCGTGCGTGCGTGCGTGCGTGCGTGCGTGCGTGCGTGCGTGCGTGCGTGCGTGCGTGGGTGCGTGCGTGCGTGCGTGCGTGCGTGCGTGCGTGCGTGCGTGGGTGCGTGCGTGCGTGCGTGGGTGCGTGCGTGCGTGCGTGGGTGCGTGCGTGCGTGCGTGGGTGCGTGCGTGCGTGCGTGGGTGCGTGCGTGCGTGCGTGGGTGCGTGCGTGCGTGCGTGGGTGCGTGCGTGCGTGCGTGGGTGCGTGCGTGCGTGCGTGGGTGCGTGCGTGCGTGCGTGGGTGCGTGCGTGCGTGCGTGCGTGGGTGCGTGCGTGCGTGCGTGGGTGCGTGCGTGCGTGCGTGGGTGGGTGCGTGCGTGCGTGCGTGGGTGGGTGCGTGCGTGCGTGCGTGGGTGCGTGCGTGCGTGCGTGGGTGCGTGCGTGCGTGCGTGGGTGCGTGCGTGCGTGCGTGGGTGCGTGCGTGCGTGCGTGGGTGCGTGCGTGCGTGCGTGCGTGCGTGCGTGCGTGCGTGCGTGGGTGCGTGCGTGCGTGCGTGGGTGCGTGCGTGCGTGCGTGGGTGCGTGCGTGCGTGCGTGGGTGCGTGCGTGCGTGCGTGGGTGCGTGCGTGCGTGCGTGGGTGCGTGCGTGCGTGCGTGGGTGCGTGCGTGCGTGCGTGGTGTGCGTGCGTGCGTGCGTGGGTGCGTGCGTGCGTGCGTGGGTGCGTGCGTGCGTGCGTGGGTGCGTGCGTGCGTGCGTGGGTGCGTGCGTGCGTGCGTGGGTGCGTGCGTGCGTGCGTGGGTGCGTGCGTGCGTGCGTGGGTGCGTGCGTGCGTGCGTGGGTGCGTGCGTGCGTGCGTGGGTGCGTGCGTGCGTGCGTGGGTGCGTGCGTGCGTGCGTGGGTGCGTGCGTGCGTGCGTGGGTGCGTGCGTGCGTGCGTGGGTGCGTGCGTGCGTGCGTGGGTGCGTGCGTGCGTGCGTGGGTGCGTGCGTGCGTGCGTGGGTGCGTGCGTGCGTGCGTGGGTGCGTGCGTGCGTGCGTGGGTGCGTGCGTGCGTGCGTGGGTGCGTGCGTGCGTGCGTGGGTGCGTGCGTGCGTGCGTGGGTGCGTGCGTGCGTGCGTGGGTGCGTGCGTGCGTGCGTGGGTGCGTGCGTGCGTGCGTGGGTGCGTGCGTGCGTGCGTGGGTGCGTGCGTGCGTGCGTGGGTGCGTGCGTGCGTGCGTGGGTGCGTGCGTGCGTGCGTGGGTGCGTGCGTGCGTGCGTGGGTGCGTGCGTGCGTGCGTGGGTGCGTGCGTGCGTGCGTGGGTGCGTGCGTGCGTGCGTGGGTGCGTGCGTGCGTGCGTGGGTGCGTGCGTGCGTGCGTGGGTGCGTGCGTGCGTGCGTGGGTGCGTGCGTGCGTGCGTGGGTGCGTGCGTGCGTGCGTGGGTGCGTGGGTGCGTGCGTGGGTGCGTGCGTGCGTGCGTGGGTGCGTGCGTGCGTGCGTGGGTGCGTGCGTGCGTGCGTGGGTGCGTGCGTGCGTGCGTGGGTGCGTGCGTGCGTGCGTGGGTGCGTGCGTGCGTGCGTGGGTGCGTGCGTGCGTGCGTGGGTGCGTGCGTGCGTGCGTGGGTGCGTGCGTGCGTGCGTGGGTGCGTGCGTGCGTGCGTGGGTGCGTGCGTGCGTGCGTGGGTGCGTGCGTGCGTGCGTGGGTGCGTGCGTGCGTGCGTGGGTGCGTGCGTGCGTGCGTGGGTGCGTGCGTGCGTGCGTGGGTGCGTGCGTGCGTGCGTGGGTGCGTGCGTGCGTGCGTGGGTGCGTGCGTGCGTGCGTGGGTGCGTGCGTGCGTGCGTGGGTGCGTGCGTGCGTGCGTGGGTGCGTGCGTGCGTGGGTGGGTGCGTGCGTGCGTGGGTGCGTGCGTGCGTGCGTGGGTGCGTGCGTGCGTGCGTGGGTGCGTGCGTGCGTGCGTGGGTGCGTGCGTGCGTGCGTGGGTGCGTGCGTGCGTGCGTGGGTGCGTGCGTGCGTGCGTGGGTGCGTGCGTGCGTGCGTGGGTGCGTGCGTGCGTGGGTGCGTGCGTGCGTGCGTGGGTGCGTGCGTGCGTGCGTGGGTGCGTGCGTGCGTGCGTGGGTGCGTGCGTGCGTGCGTGGGTGCGTGCGTGCGTGCGTGGGTGCGTGCGTGCGTGCGTGGGTGCGTGCGTGCGTGCGTGGGTGCGTGCGTGCGTGCGTGGGTGCGTGCGTGCGTGCGTGGGTGCGTGCGTGCGTGCGTGGGTGCGTGCGTGCGTGCGTGGGTGCGTGCGTGCGTGCGTGGGTGCGTGCGTGCGTGCGTGGGTGCGTGCGTGCGTGCGTGCGTGGGTGCGTGCGTGCGTGCGTGGGTGCGTGCGTGCGTGCGTGGGTGCGTGCGTGCGTGCGTGGGTGCGTGCGTGCGTGCGTGGGTGCGTGCGTGCGTGCGTGGGTGCGTGCGTGCGTGCGTGGGTGCGTGCGTGCGTGCGTGGGTGCGTGCGTGCGTGCGTGGGTGCGTGCGTGCGTGCGTGGGTGCGTGCGTGCGTGCGTGGGTGCGTGCGTGCGTGCGTGGGTGCGTGCGTGCGTGCGTGGGTGCGTGCGTGCGTGCGTGGGTGCGTGCGTGCGTGGGTGCGTGCGTGCGTGCGTGGGTGCGTGCGTGCGTGCGTGGGTGCGTGCGTGCGTGCGTGGGTGCGTGCGTGCGTGCGTGGGTGCGTGCGTGCGTGCGTGGGTGCGTGCGTGCGTGCGTGGGTGCGTGCGTGCGTGCGTGGGTGCGTGCGTGCGTGCGTGGGTGCGTGCGTGCGTGGGTGGGTGCGTGCGTGCGTGCGTGGGGTGCGTGCGTGCGTGCGTGGGTGCGTGCGTGCGTGGGTGGGTGCGTGCGTGCGTGGGTGGGTGGGTGCGTGCGTGCGTGGGTGGGTGCGTGCGTGCGTGCGTGGGTGGGTGCGTGCGTGGGTGGGTGGGTGCGTGCGTGGGTGGGTGGGTGCGTGCGTGGGTGGGTGGGTGGGTGCGTGCGTGGGTGGGTGCGTGCGTGGGTGCGTGGGTGGGTGGGTGCGTGGGTGGGTGGGTGCGTGGGTGGGTGGGTGCGTGGGTGGGTGGGTGCGTGGGTGGGTGGGTGCGTGGGTGGGTGGGTGCGTGGGTGGGTGGGTGCGTGGGTGGGTGGGTGCGTGGGTGGGTGGGTGCGTGGGTGGGTGGGTGCGTGGGTGGGTGCGTGGGTGCGTGGGTGGGTGCGTGGGTGCGTGGGTGGGTGGGTGGGTGGGTGGGTGCGTGGGTGGGTGGGTGGGTGGGTGGGTGGGTGGGTGGGTGGGTGGGTGGGTGGGTGGGTGGGTGGGTGGGTGGGTGGGTGGGTGGGTGGGTGGGTGGGTGGGTGGGTGGGTGGGTGGGTGGGTGGGTGGGTGGGTGGGTGGGTGGGTGGGTGGGTGGGTGGGTGGGTGGGTGGGTGGGTGGGTGGGTGGGTGGGTGGGTGGGTGGGTGGGTGGGTGGGTGGGTGGGTGGGTGGGTGGGTGGGTGGGTGGGTGGGTGGGTGGGTGGGTGGGTGGGTGGGTGGGTGGGTGGGTGGGTGGGTGGGTGGGTGGGTGGGTGGGTGGGTGGGTGGGTGGGTGGGTGGGTGGGTGGGTGGGTGGGTGGGTGGGTGGGTGGGTGGGTGGGTGGGTGGGTGGGTGGGTGGGTGGGTGGGTGGGTGGGTGGGTGGGTGGGTGGGTGGGTGGGTGGGTGGGTGGGTGGGTGGGTGGGTGGGTGGGTGGGTGGGTGGGTGGGTGGGTGGGTGGGTGGGTGGGTGGGTGGGTGGGTGGGTGGGTGGGTGGGTGGGTGGGTGGGTGGGTGGGTGGGTGGGTGGGTGGGTGGGTGGGTGGGTGGGTGGGTGGGTGGGTGGGTGGGTGGGTGGGTGGGTGGGTGGGTGGGTGGGTGGGTGGGTGGGTGGGTGGGTGGGTGGGTGGGTGGGTGGGTGGGTGGGTGGGTGGGTGGGTGGGTGGGTGGGTGGGTGGGTGGGTGGGTGGGTGGGTGGGTGGGTGGGTGGGTGGGTGGGTGGGTGGGTGGGTGGGTGGGTGGGTGGGTGGGTGGGTGGGTGGGTGGGTGGGTGGGTGGGTGGGTGGGTGGGTGGGTGGGTGGGTGGGTGGGTGGGTGGGTGGGTGGGTGGGTGGGTGGGTGGGTGGGTGGGTGGGTGGGTGGGTGGGTGGGTGGGTGGGTGGGTGGGTGGGTGGGTGGGTGGGTGGGTGGGTGGGTGGGTGGGTGGGTGGGTGGGTGGGTGGGTGGGTGGGTGGGTGGGTGGGTGGGTGGGTGGGTGGGTGGGTGGGTGGGTGGGTGGGTGGGTGGGTGGGTGGGTGGGTGGGTGGGTGGGTGGGTGGGTGGGTGGGTGGGTGGGTGGGTGGGTGGGTGGGTGGGTGGGTGGGTGGGTGGGTGGGTGGGTGGGTGGGTGGGTGGGTGGGTGGGTGGGTGGGTGGGTGGGTGGGTGGGTGGGTGGGTGGGTGGGTGGGTGGGTGGGTGGGTGGGTGGGTGGGTGGGTGGGTGGGTGGGTGGGTGGGTGGGTGGGTGGGTGGGTGGGTGGGTGGGTGGGTGGGTGGGTGGGTGGGTGGGTGGGTGGGTGGGTGGGTGGGTGGGTGGGTGGGTGGGTGGGTGGGTGGGTGGGTGGGTGGGTGGGTGGGTGGGTGGGTGGGTGGGTGGGTGGGTGGGTGGGTGGGTGGGTGGGTGGGTGGGTGGGTGGGTGGGTGGGTGGGTGGGTGGGTGGGTGGGTGGGTGGGTGGGTGGGTGGGTGGGTGGGTGGGTGGGTGGGTGGGTGGGTGGGTGGGTGGGTGGGTGGGTGGGTGGGTGGGTGGGTGGGTGTGGGGGGGGGGGGGGATCGGTGATGTTTTTGCCAGCCGTAGCCACCAACTGTATCGGAATAGATGTGCTTGTTTTGGTACCGGGCCTGGTACCCACGTGGCTTGGAGTAGGGTAGAGGTAGCGTGGATGATACTGGAGGTCTTGTTGAAACACACACGGCTTGATATAGATGATATATTGAAAACACACTTGATGTAGATATAGAAATATACAGTGACTATGAAACCTTGGCCTGCCTTGAGAGAGATGGCGAAACGACTTGTTGATGGTAGCGAGCTGAGTAGAGCGACTCGTTGATGTCGTCGTCAGGCTGAGAATGAGGGTGAGAAGTGGTGTCGGCTCAGCCGCGGTCAGGAAAGGTTGACTCCAGGTGGACTACGCGCCTATGATTGGTCGGGACTGACCCGGGAGAATGACGTCACGGGAACAGAGCTATGTGATAGGGTCCGGCACGTAGGCCGTGGGCCGGCTTTGACCTGACACCTTTACCGGAATGTGAATTATAGGAAAATTCCCTTACCCTCTCACACACTCTCTCATCTCTCTCTCTCGTAGCTAAAAACAATGAATAACTTAAAACTAGTTAACAATGATTTACAGATATAGATATGATACAAATACTTCCCCCTTGGAAGCATACGTCCTCGTATGTCGAGCTAAAGAATACAATCAGAGAGGGGGGACGATGGAATACATTGAATACAATACAGAATACACAATACGAATACACAATTAGACATAAGACATAATACATGATAAAAAAATACATGAGACATGAACAAGATCAGGATGTAGCCTTTACATAGATACATATATATACATAATTTATAGTTGGACAGGAATGAGAGGAAAGATGAAAGAAATGGCTAGTAGACTGGACGAGACCGGAGCTGATATTTAGGTGAGGATGAGATGGGGGATGAAGGTGGCTGACTTTCAACAATGTCAGGAGCATTTTCTGGTAGTGGAGAGGTAGGTTTGAAATCGAAACCATGATCAACCCGTTTGAGATGGTCTCTATGAACAAAGTTTTCACTGCCTGAACTTAGATTTCTGAGTTTGAACTTGTGACCGGCCATCTTTTCGATTACACGGTGAGGTCCGTTGAATCGGGGGTCGAGCTTAGAGTGGCGGTCTTGGACTTTGGTGAACACGATGTCACCAACCTCGATGTCGTGCGGTTTAGCGCGCTGATGCTGTTTATGCAGCATAGATTCCTGAGAGGCGGTAAGTCTGTCACGGACGGACATATGAATGCGCTGGAAAGCTGAAACGCGATTCTGAACATAATCGTCAACGTTGTATAGAGGACGAGGGTCAGAAGAGAGAAACTCATATGGGAGTCTTTTGTCAGAGCCATATAAAATGAAATGTGGAGACTCGTTGATCGATGAGTGAATCGCAGCGTTAAGAGAGCATGCGACTAGGGGAATGTGATCATCCCATGAAGAGCTTGAATTGGCAATGAAGCGTAAGATGTCGAGAATTCGACGGTTTGCTCTCTCGACTTTTCCGTTCGCTTGAGGGGAATATGGAACAATGTTTCACTTTTTATTTTGAAATGACTCGCAAACAGCTTTGAGGATGGTGTATGATGTAATCATAATTATCTCTTTGTGTACATTATGTTTCTGTAATGTAATCATAACTTTCCACAATTGAATATTATGTTTGTAACATTGTATAATATAAATAAGGATATTTAACAAACTATGAATAATATTCAGGCATATAAGTTATTGCGCAAGGCGATGGTGTTTTGGTGGGCATTGTGGGAGGGGAAGTGCAGCTGGTAGCTACCACTGCCTGCCAGCCAGCACTCCTCTGTTTGTGGTGATTGTGTTTGGTGGCCACCCGGTCAATTGTGCAAATGTGGGCAAGTTTTGGATCTACTCCTTTAAAGGTATGGTATTTATACTGCTGTACAGTAGTTTGTTAATGGTTTAGGTGCCAGAAATGTGTAAATACAGATTGTGTACGGTTCGGGTTGTTAAAGAATAATACACCTGTGATCTTCATATGTTTAGTTAAGTGTATGATGTACTGGCAGAAGTGAAGTGTCCAGAGTACTGGCAGAGGGTATGGACAGCACACTACTGGTTAGGAATGTGTGGGAACCGGATTTGGAGCGCCAAGGTGTAAGTAGCCGAGCAGATTATGTCACATAGTACTTGTTAGGTTATTCATTATTGATATTATAGTTGTACTGTATATGCTGTGCCTTTATGATTGTACTGTATATTAGATTTGAAACCATCTGTTTGTTTGTAAGCTGCCAAGCTAATTGTCACATACTCTTCTATTCATGATGGATGTTATAGTTGTACTGTATATGCTGTGCCTTTTTTGTTTGTGTGTGTTTAACTGGGTGATTGGTCCACAGGTTGAATGTTACTGAATAAAGTATTCATGTGGCACTTGGTAGCTTTGCATCTCTCCGATCCACACATACAGATGGCATTGTTGAATTCGGTGCCATTATCTGATAGAAGTACTTTAGGAGATGCATACCGGCATATGACTTGATCTATCAGTGCTTGTGCAACTGAACGTGCAGATTTGTCTTTGAGAGGAACCAAGATGCTGAAGCGTGAAAAACTATCGATACAGACGAGCAAATAGTGAAAACCGTTCTCCGTCAGAGGGAGTTTCAAAATATCGACTGACAGACTCTGTCTCAAGGAGCATGAGGGATAGGATATGGGAGGTTCGGAGACTCATGATGGAGAGAGGGACGATGCTCAGCGCATGAAGCGCATAAGAGACAATGACGGGTGATGTCTTTCCTCATGGAAGGCCAGAAATATGATCTTTGAGCCTGTTTGAATGCTCTATCTTTGCCTGGATGACCGGCAAGAGGGGAGTCATGAACGTGATACAAGATAATAGGGACAAGAGCTTCTGGAATGACAAGCTGAGATGCATGATGTAATGAATCGTCCTCAGAAATGACAGAACTAGTTTTATAGAGGACATCGTCTCGAAGCAAAAAGGAATCTGGGGAGAATGGCAAGCTTGGAAGGTTACTGGCATCACCTGATTCAAGATAATAAATGTGACGTTTGCAGAATTGATCAGACCTTTGAAGGGATTTGACTTCCTCAAGAGTGGGGAGTGACTGTGAGGTTGTGAACAGACTGACAGGAGCGACATGACGGGACAGAGCGTCAGCGACAGAATTAGCTTTACCTGGGAGGTACGCGAATGAAGGATTGTACTCTTGAACAGTGAGTTGCCAACGGGCAAATTTTCCGGTTAAACTGGTTCCTTTGAATAATTCTGTGACAGCAAAATGATCGGTTAGAACGTGGATCTTATATCCGAGTACGATGTCTCTGAAGTGACGAAGAGACCAAACGACTGCGAGAGCTTCGCGGTGAGTGACACTGTAGTTGCGCTCAGCAGCATTGAGCAGACGACTGGCAAAGGCAACTGCGCGTGATTTACCATTTTCATCTCGTTGCATGAGGACAGAACCGATACCGATGTTTGATGCGTCAGTGCAAAGAATAAACTCCTTATTGAAATTAGGAAATGCGAGGACAAGAGCGTTGCATAAGGCTTGCTTGAGGGTAGCGAATGCTTTCTCGCACTCGTCCGTCCATGCGAATGTTACATTCTTTTTAAACAATGATGTGAGAGGTTGAGCGATTTTACTGAAATCTTTGATAAATTGCCGATAAAATCCTGCAAGGCCAATGAAACTACGAACGTCATCAGCAGAACTAGGAGTAGGAAACTGTGATATCGCATGAATTTTATCGTCAAGAGTGTGGATGCCGTCTTTGTCAACTTTGTGGCCTAAGAATTTGATTTCACGTTTGAGGAACTGACATTTACTGAGTTTAAGAGTTAACCCAGCCTTTGCAAAACGTGACAGAACGTCTGAGATGGTTTCGAGGTGTTCGGGAAGGTCCTTTGATGCGACTATCACATCGTCTAAGTAACAAAACACCGAAGAGCCTAAGAGGCCAGAGAGAACTGAGTTCATGAGACGCATGAAAGTTAAGGGACTATTACGTAAACCCATGGCCATACGTTTGAAAGCGTACTGGCCAGATGATGTGGTGAAAGCAATGTAGTGCCGTGAACTTTCTTCTAGCTCGACCTGGAAGAAACCAGACTGAAGGTCGAGGGTGGAAAATACACTGTTTGAATCACCTATTGACTGGAGGAGATCAGACAAGATTGGCATAGGGAATCGATCGGGTATCGTCGCGGCGTTTAAACCACGGAAATCGACGACTACTCTCCACTCACCATTGGACTTAGGAACTAGAAACAGCGGGGCATTGAATGGTGATGCCGCTGGTTCTATGATATCCTCGTCCAGCATGCTTCTGACAGCGTCGTCCATTAACGTCCTGCGGCTGTGTGGGATGCGATAAGCCGGGACGTAGATGGGTGTCGAGCCTGGGGTGAGGTGGATGGAATGACGAACAGCATCGGTCTTGCCCAGAGGTTCACCCGGAAGAGAGACACATGACCTGAAAGTCGACAAGAGGGCAAGTAAATCTGTTTTTGTTTCAGGAAAATCAACATCACCAATATGCTGGTCAAGAAGAGGAGGAGGAGAATCTGAGGCAGTTGGTGAAGACATGGATGTGTGACAAGGAGATGAGGTGACAGGGGTGACAGGGGCAGGATAAGGGAGAACTTCGCCTAAAGTCACGCCAGATTGAAGGGATATAGGGTGATTCGTGAGATTCTGAATGGCAATACAGCAAGAACTATCCTTGTCTAGGGTTGAAAGAACTGACTCGAGAGCGACACCATTCACTCGGGCAGAGTCGGGCAAACATAAGATGTCTGTCCCGGGGGGCACACCTTTGACGACGACGCGCACCAAACAGAGGTGGGTCTGTGTGACTACCACAGAGGAGGTCAACACAGCTTTCCTGAGTCTGGTGTTCGAGAGGACGTCAGACAGTGTTGTAGGAGAAGAGGGATTGTCGGTGTCGCTATGCAGCGCTTCGCTAGGCGAGTCGGCTGGCGTAGATGATAAGACAGGATCAAGGATTACTGAGGGTGTCTCGAGCGATGAGGGAGGGACATGAGATGAGTCCTGAGAAGGCGTGTGCATGACAACGTAGACATCAAATGGTGGCGGTGACTCAGGGAAGGGTGAGGCAGAGATTAAGGTGCCATTCTGGGCGATTTGATGAATAGAAGGGAAAAGTGAGATGTTGAAGCGAGACATTGTATGTTATCCTATCAATATTTCAGCTGCAAAACATACATCATCCATGACATAGAAAAAATCTGAGATAGAAGGTTCAAGTGGAGACAAACAGATACTGAGGAGAACCTTTCTATGAGGTATGACAACGTTTCCAGAAATACCACTAACAGTGATGTCTGGTGGATAACTCTGAAACTTGTGCCTTGAGGCGGCAGAGAGTTTTTCAAAAACATGAGTTTTAATGATGTTGACTGAGGCACCAGAATCGAAAAATGCACGGCATTTGTGAGAGGCTAATTTGACGTCAGCAGTCAGACCTTGGAAAAATCCGGAGGATTTAACAGGGACACATGGGAGAGGCACTGTCTGTGCATCCGCGAAAACAACACGTTTATGAGATGACTTACTACCTGCGGTCTTTAGAATGGACTTGAGTGTTACCGAGGAGGTGCGAGGCTCTGGCGCGAATCGTTTCCCGAAGATTGAGAAGACTGCATTTGTTGCTGGAAAAGGCGACATTCCTCAAGTGAGTGACCGCGTTTATTATGAAGGGAGCAGAAGGCATTACTGTTGAATTTATGATAACCTCTTTCGTCAAGCATTACTCGACAGTCCGCTGAGACGTGACCTTTGAGTCCACATCGGTAACATGTTACCTTTCTCGAGTCATGGGAGGATGAACGGTGACGAGAATGAGAGCGTTGATCAGAACGTGACAAATGAGTGTTTGAAGGTGGAGATGGGCTCTGGGGGGAGGAGCTTCGGTGAGAAAATGAGGGCTTGATTAAGGAATGCGGGGACTGAACTAAACTTACTGGCTGAGGAACAGGTGGCGATTTCTCTGATATTTTCTTGCACAGATCATACAAGAAATCTTCCTTACTAAATTTAATGTCGCTTGCAACGGTGAAGGTTGGTGAATCGAGCTGAACAAGGAACAAGAAATATGACATCAGGCGTTTGAAATCAGTAGAAGATATATTGCCGTCTGTGTCGATCCAATGAGAGGATTTCATTTGATCTGTTAACTCAGCACTGAGAGAGGACGCAATATTCTCTGCCTTATACACATCATGAGTAGAACGAGCAATATCAGTGAGAGTTTGAGCAATTTTGAGGAAGGAATGAGTTGCACCTAATTTTAAGTGACCAGAGAAATGAGAGATTAATGCTGTGGTGAGTTCATCGTATGTAGAAAAACTGAGGAATTTATCGGTTTTTATGAGTTTTCCCGCAAGACTAGATGGGTCATGACAAATCCGTGATTTTAAAATGGCTAATTTTTCCACATCAGAATGAGCTGAGCGACGTGTACATTCATCATTTACACGCCGGACAAAGGCTTGGACTGATTCAGAGTTAGTACCAGAAAAAGGAGGAATTGAGACATTATCAGATATGAGAGTAACCTGAGGTGTGGGTGTGTGAAGTGACTGGTCGTTAGACATCGTGAGGGAAATACTGCTCACGTTGAGGAAACAAAGAAACACTGAGTGTACACAAAAAATGTAGAATAACTGGCACAATAAAGAAAAATATAATAAGAACTAAGGTACTTAACTAGCAGAGGACCAAGGAGGTGGAACACGTGGGCGCTGACTGGTCACGTGGTGAATGGGCGTATTTCTGGGCGTCTTGAGGGCGGAGACACGTGGTGAGGGCGTGGAAAACTTGTTTGAGGGGCCACGTGGTGATGAGTGATGACCGTCTTGAAGGGACACGTGGTGAAGGGCGATGGGCGTCTTGAGGGCGTCTTGAGGGCGCCACGTGGTGATGCGTGGGTAGCGAAGATGGCGCGCCGCGAACAAAATGGAGGTAGAGGTGATGGGCGTCTTGAACAGCAGGGCGAGGAGGCTTGTACTCACTCGGAACAGATGCTACTGCAGAAGGGCGACGAAGGAAGCGACTGCAGGGCGTAGAGGAGAACACGAGGTGGGCGAGGCAAGGGCGTGTGTGTAGTCACTTACTGGCAGAACGATGCACGTGGTGAGTGTAGAGACGACGGAGGAAGATGAAGCTTGATAATTCGTCGCTTGGAAGGACGAATTCCACCGTTGCACACCAATTGTATCGGTGATGTTTTTGCCAGCCATAGCCACCAACTGTATCGGAATAGATGTGCTTGTTTTGGTACCGGGCCTGGTACCCACGTGGCTTGGAGTAGGGTAGAGGTAGTGTGGATGATACTGGAGGTCTTGTTGAAACACACACGGCTTGATATAGATGATATATTGAAAACACACTTGATGTAGATATAGAAATATACAGTGACTATGAAACCTTGGCCTGCCTTGAGAGAGATGACGAAATGACTTGTTGATGGTAGCGAGCTGAGTAGAGCGACTCGTTGATGTCGTCGTCAGGCTGAGAATGAGGGTGAGAAGTGGTGTGGGCTCAGCCGCGGTCAGGAAAGGTTGACTCCAGGTGGACCACGCGCCTATGATTGGTCGGGACTGACCCGGGAAAATGACGTCACGGGAACAGAGCTGTGTGATAGGGTCCGGCACGTAGGCCGTGGGCCGGCTTTGACCTGACGCCTTTACCGGAATGTGAATTATAGGAAAATTCCCTTACCCTCTCACACACTCTCTCATCTCTCTCTCTCTCGTAGCTAAAAACAATGAATAACTTAAAACTAGTTAACAATGATTTACAGATATAGATATGATACGTGGGTGGGTGGGTGGGTGGGTGGGTGGGTGGGTGGGTGGGTGGGTGGGTGGGTGGGTGGGTGGGTGGGTGGGTGGGTGGGTGGGTGTGTGTGTGTGTGTGTGTGTGTGTGTGTGTGTGTGTGTGTGTGTGTGTGTGTGTGTGTGTGTGTGTGTGTGTGTGTGTGTGTGTGTGTGTGTGTGTGTGTGTGTGTGTGTGTGTGTGTGTGTTGGGCACCGATTCCCGAGAAGTTAACTTAGATAAAGGAATCTAGAAGCTTAAATATTTAAGTTTGATATCAATAATACGATATTCTTAATAACATGTCAAAAGTTACTAAAAATTCTATAGCAATTACTATGTTAGTTAAAGATTAATAATACAATGAAATAAAATTGAATTCCATAGAAAATACTTATACATGCTGTATACTGTCCCATAAAAATCCTTGGGACAGCTCATTCCCATTTTCTTTGCTGAGAATAGACCAAATTACTCAAGATGGATAATTCATTACCAACTCAACCTTCTCAATGCTGAAATCACACATCCAGGAGTATCAAACATGCTTGAAGATGGTGCTCTCTCGGTACTACGTACTGCCAACTCCTTTTCTCGCACTGCAGTAGGTATGCCTTTAGAGCAAACAGTCAATGCCGACGCAGCTTCAAGACAGACAGGTATGGGAGCATTTGTACATTCTGATAAAGCTCGGAAAAAGATGGATGGTAACAAGGTCGATACATAGCACCATTGTAAGGTAACCTCCTTACTCAAGCAGGACTAAGGCATGTTGAAGACATTACAAAAGACCTCAAACACCATAGGATTAAGAAAGACCATGAATATCTTGGCAAATTAGTAACTGGAATCAAGTCTATAGTGAACCCATTTTCATTAGAAATCAGCAATGAC
>JAXIVD010000310.1:30000-35000 GCA_036785275.1 Cancer borealis | reverse complement strand
CAGGGAGCACCAGGTTGACCCAGAGATTAGGCGGCTGGAGCTGCAGTTGAGGCTTGCCGAAACTCAGGTGCGTTTAGCTGAGTTAGGGGCAGCTGGGAACAACGGCTCCAGTGTTCCTATGTTTGATTTGGGGAAGGCCATTAGGCTTATACCCACTTTTAATGAAGGGTGTGTAGACACCTTCTTCAACAGTTTCGAGAGGCTTGCCATTCGTCTCTCATGGCCCAGAGATCAGCGGACCTTGCTCTTGCAGCAAAGCTTCAAGGGTAAGGCACTGAAAGCGTATATGGCGCTGAGTGATACGGACGCTTGCTCCTATGAAAAGGTTAAAAAGCAGGTCCTTCAGGTTTATTCTCTGGTGCCTGAGGCTTATAGGCAGAAGTTTAGGGCTCTGAGAAAGAACCCTGAACAAAGCCATTTGGAGTTGGCTAGGGCGAAGCGTGAGGCTTTTGTGAGTTGGTGCCGGTCGAAGAACGCAGAGTCCTATGACCAGCTAGTAGAGTTAGTTTTGATTGAGGCATTTGTACAGGTCGTGGACAGGGACGTAGCATCTCACTTGGCTCAGAGAAACATCACCACGGCAGAGGAAGCTGCTACCATAGCAGACAACTATGCCTTAGCCAAGAAAGACAGCTACATGTCTGGTTCCCGTCCAGGTGGTGGAGGATCCAGCTTCCCCCAACATAAAGGGAAGGGAGCGCACCAGCGCCCTCTTGACCCTCCCCCTCAAGGCAAGGGTATTTCGAAGCCCGCGTCGCCAGGTCGGCAGAGGGAAATATTTAATTGTTCGTTCTGTGGGAAGACCGGACATAAGGCAGACTATTGCTGGCGCAGGCTCCAGCCTAAGGAGCCGGCGAAGGCAGTGTTGGCCACTCAAAAGTCCCCGGAGGTGGAGACAATGACAGTGGGTTGTGTGCTCCCTACTCCAGGAGAGGGAGGACACTTCACTACTACTGGAGACAAGGCGATCCAGCCGGACGCTGGATATAAGGCTTTTGTTTCGAGGGGGTCTGTAACCGGTGGCGGGGTAACTCGTCCCGTGAATGTTCTCCGAGACTCGGGGGCTTTACAGACCTTACTTAGGGCAGGGGTGGTTACTGGAGGGAAGACAGGAGAATGGGTAATCTTGTCTTCCATTGGGGGCCGTAATTCGGCACCTTTGGTCAGGATCTTTTTAGATTCTGACTGTTTTAAGGGTGAGGCTCCAGTTGCGATTTTGCCTGTGTTGCCCGTAAAAGGGGTGGACATCATTTTAGGCAATGATTTGGCCGGGGAAAGAATGGGAGGAACCCCTCCTCTGGTCCTGCAGGAAGAGCCTAGTGCCTCCGCAGATTTGGAACAACTGGAGGCCAATATGCCCCAAGTTTTTCCCTTTTGTGCTGTGACACGCAGCATGAGTAACGCCGCCCAAACTCCAGAACCCCCAGTTTCCCAGAGTTCTACCCAAGGTAACGAGGTCGGGGACCTCAATATTTCATCCCTGTTTGCCGAGCCTCTTTCGGCCGGTCCTTGTTTGTCCTCAGGTAATGTGCGCCAGGGAAGGGAGGCCTTGATCACCGCGCAGAGGGAGGACGAGAGTTTGACGACCATGATGGAGCAGGCGCTGACGCAGCAGAGGGATGTCGCGCCGACTACCATGTACTTCCTTAAAGAGGGGGTACTGTTTAGGAGGTGGCTGCCGCCCACCTTCCAGAAGGAGGATGCCGCGTGGGCCTCAGTGGAGCAACTGGTGGTGCCGGTCCAGTACCGTCAGGCCCTGCTGGAGGTGGCCCATGATGGACGTTTTGCCGGACATTTGGGGGTCAGGAAGACGCTCGGGAAGTTAACCCGTTTGTACTTCTGGCCAGGGATTCGAGCAGAGGTGGCCAGGCATTGCAAGGAGTGTCTGATATGCCAACGCATGGGGAAGCCGAACCAGAAAATCAAACCGGTTCCTCTGGTCAAGGTTCCTCACCTGCCGGAACCATTTACCACCATCCAAGTGGACGTCGTTGGTCCACTAAAGAAAACCAAGAGAGGGAATGAGTATCTCCTCACCATGGTTGACGCAGCCTCGAGGTATGTTAACGCTGTACCTCTTAGAAGGATTACAGCGGAGGCAATTAGTAGAAATTTAAAAATATTTTTTTCTTTTTTCGGAGTCCCATGTAAGGTGCAGACAGATGGTGCTAGCTATTTTTGTGGTAGGATTTTTAATGATTTTTGTAAGTCTCTAGGAATTAAGCACTCCGTGAGCAGTCCTTACCACCCCCAGACTCAAGGTGTGGTGGAGCGTAGCCACCAAACTCTGAAAAGCATCCTGCACAAGTTTGCCCTTCAGTTTGATACTGACTGGGATGACAATCTTCCCTATGTCTTGTTTGTCTTGAGAGACTCCCCTTCAGAGAGTACTGGTTTCAGTCCTTTCGAATTAATATTTGCCCACCAGGTGAGAGGTCCTCTGACCCATATTAAGGAGTCGCTGTTGGGAGCAGACCAGAGAGAGTTCAGCTTGTTGGAGTGGATAGGAGGGGTTAGGCACAAGCTTTTACGTTGTTGGCAGTTGGCAGCCGAACATCTTGATGAGAGTCAAACCCGTGCTAAGCATTGGTTTGACAAGGGAAAGGGAGCAGTGCAACGGGAATTTTCTCCAGGCGACAGAGTCTTAGTACTCTTGCCGCATCAGGGGGATCCTTTTGAAGCCAAGTTTCAGGGACCGTTCGAGGTGCACAAGAAGGTGAGTGATACCAACTATGTGGTGTCTACCCCAGGTCGTCGTCGCCAGCAGCGTTTATGTCATGTAAACATGCTTAAGGGCTTTGTCGACTCTTCCTCGGGAGGCCTATCTGGCACTCCCGTTTGTCTCTCAGGTCCTTGCATACCTGTTGAGGAAGAGGAGGAGGAAACGGCCGTGGCCAGTACCTTGTCGACGTCCTCAGTAGGGGCGTGGCAGGAGAATGGGGCTGCGAGAGCCGCCTTGCAGGAGGAGCTGGACCATTTGACAGCGGAGCAGCGCTCCAGTGTGCTCGCTGTTTTGGACCAGTTCCCTGAGGTCTTTAAGGACAGCCCTGGGCGGACTACGAAAGTAGTCCATGACATAGACGTTGATGGAGCGAAGCCTGTTAAGCAGTCACCTTACCGAGTACACCCTCGACAGGTTCCGCTCATTCAAAAGGAGATTGACGCCATGTTGCATATGGGCTTTATACGCCCTGTTGTGCTGTTTCCCGTGTCTGAACCAGCTGAACTGTTTTCTTTTCTTTTGGCAATGCTCTCCACAACGCTAGTTTTGTTTTGTTCCTTCAGAACTTTAATAGTCCATTTTTTTTAAGTCTCCAGCTAAAGAAAATGTGCGGTATCTTTCTCCCCCACTCATTTTCTTTTTTTTTTGGTAGGGAGGACTGTCACGAAGTGACTTAAGACATTAATGGAGTCATAGTTATTTTTGTGTGTATGCCAGCGTTTTGATGTGTGATGTGTGGAACAGAGGTGGAGTGAGGTGAAGGGGGGGGAAGCGGCTTAAGAAAAAGCGACCGCGAGATAACCTTTTTCGACCTTTTCGCAGCCAGGACCACGGCTTGTAAGAAAAACGGTGTTGCATGGCCTGGTCACATATTTTTTGTTAATTTTGTTAGGTTAAGCTTAGTTTCATAAATATGCTGTTAAATTGTTTTGTATAAATTTGAAGAAGGAGATGTGAAACGGTGAATGCAGTGATTATCTCATGCATCGTCTGTGACGCGATGGAGATGAAGAAAGTTGTATATTTCCACTATTATGTTTTATTTTGGGAACTGCTATTTTAATTTAAGGTTATTATATTTTTATTGTAATTTTAAGGATAGTTTATATAGCGTTACAACCCGTTCTATACTTTTTAGCTCTAACATTGTTGTTAAGAGAGCGAGCGTGTTGTAATTTCGGCTATATATTTGTATTTTCATCTGCTATGTTTTAACGTAAAGATAATGTTGCGTTAGATAAGTTATAGGGTAGATTCCTTTGTATAGTGTTTATTTCACACCACGGGTACTGGGTAAGCGTGGGGTGAGTCGCGTCCCCCTATATAAGCCCGGGTGACCCAGCGCCGACACACAGTATATTTCAGGTCACCGAGCAGAGAGTACAGGTTGTGTCGGAGGTATGGCGTGAGTATTATTTCGTTTTAATTGGAGATTGAGAGTGAAGCCGGTGTTGTGTGTTTTTACCGTTAACTTTTCTTCTTACGTTACTGGGTTTTGATGTGGGTATTTGTTTGGGGTTGCTTCGCGCATTTTTAATTACCCATCATCTATTTTTCTTCCCTTGTTTGAGAGGGGGATTGTTTTAGTAACGTAAGGGAGTGAAATAAGTTTGGGTATTTGAGTATTTTTACTCTGGCTCGTCTCTCTCTCTCCAATTATAATATTTATTTCTTTGTGTGTGTTTGTTTTGTGTTTGGTTTATGTGTTTGTGGTTGTGTTTTTATTTCCCGACCTGTGTCTCAATCAATTAACTTAGGTGTTTGGCGTTTATGTGTTTGGTGTTTATTTGTTTGGTGTTTATTTGTTTTGTGTTTGTGTTGTTGTGGTTTATTGTGGAATACTCGTGATCTTGTGTATTTTTGTATTTGTTTCTCTTTTTTATTAATTACTTTCAATGTAATTAACTACCCTTCTGGTAGACAGATCATCTTTTGAATTAAATTTCCGTTGTGTATATAATTATTAACTTGTAAATAAATCTAGTGTAGTTTGTTTACTTGTGTTTTTTTTTTACTTTATTTCTGAAACCCCCCTTAGAACCTGGTAATTAAGTTTCCTCCTCATTCATTTTAAATTAATTTGCCTTTAAAGTGTAACGTCAAGAACGAGAGGAGAAGGAAAAGTTTGTTGTTGGAGTGGGGGCATGACAAAAAAAACACACACACACACACACACACACACACACACACACACACACACACACACACACACACACACACACACACACACACACACACACACACACACACACACACACACACACACACACACACACAC
>JAXIVD010000310.1:15000-17500 GCA_036785275.1 Cancer borealis | reverse complement strand
TTTTTTCAAGAGTAATGAAAGTTCGTTAGATTGATGAACAATCAGATAAATATTTTTGGAACCAAGCATATAACTTTCAAATAGTTTTTGCTAGTTTGAAGAAAATTAATCCCTCTAATACTAGTCACAAATTATCTGCTTATTTTTGTTTTATATATGTGGTGTAACAAAAACTATTCCACATTGTGTTTTTGATTTTACATTACTTAGCAAAATAATGTTTGAAGTGGTCTTTTTTTTTCTTTTGTGTCCCAAATAAACAAATCGTCCCTTACGATTTTTTCCATTCCATTCATCACCCTGTACACTGAAGCATGTCCCATCTTTCCTTTTTGTCTCTTCTATAGACGGTAGACCCAGTTTATCCAATTTTTCTTTGTATTTGTATGTCAAGTCTCATGTTCGGTACCATATTTGTAGCTGATCTTTATATTCTTTCAATTTTTCTAATGTATTTATTCCAGACCCAGATCACTACTGTCTCTAAAAAAATTTCAATCATATTTTTCATCTATGTAGGAAATCGCTACTCTGATGTTAGTTAGCAGTTTGTAGGTCTCTCTGGTTATATTCTTGACGTAGAATTCCATTTCTCACTTCTTGCTCTAGTTGCAATCTTATCACACACACACACACACACACACACACACACACACACACCACACACACACACACCACACACACACACACACACCACACACACACACACAACCACACACACACACACACACACACACACACACACACCACACACACACACACACACACACACACACACACACACACACACACATTCACACACACACACACACACACACACACACACACACACACACACACACACACACACACACACACACACACACACACACACACACCCACACACACACACACACACACACACACCACACACACACATTCACACCACACACACCACACACACACACACCACACCACACACACACACACACACGCACACCCACACACACACACACACACACACACACACACACACACACACACACACACACACACACATTCACACACACACACACACACACACACACACACACACACACACCACACACACACACACACACACACACACACACACACACACGCGCGCGCACACACACACACACACACACACGTACACACACAGATACATAGAAACACATTAGAAGTGCATTTTTCTCTATAAAAATATAAAACTTACAAAAGATATATCTGATACATCCACAATACTTGCAAACAATAGTTGCCTTCAAGTTTCATGACAACTCTTCCAACATGAGTTTGGATCAAAGCTTTAAAATTATAATGTTTGTTTATGACAAACTGCAAGTTCGCTACTAAGAACTTTGTCGTGCTTTTTATTTGTTATAATCATATCATTCATGAATATTTAATTTCAGAAAATTGTGAATATGTACGATGCATATGAAGTGCATTTTTTAGAATGATTTCCTTTTCTTTTTTTATTTGTGTATGTACGTTCGTGCTCGGTGTGCATGTCATTTATAGTCTAAATAACCCATAATTATCCAGAAAGTACCTACCAGCACAGAACACATGACACTACTGTACACACAGACGGACACACCCAATTTTAACATAGAGAAGCTAAGCAACTGCCAGGAAATTTAACAGCTTCTTTTTTATGTTCAAGTGTAAGAGGTTATGATCAGATGCCTCTAAGGACATCTCATCCGTGGCATTATCATGTCAGTAAATCTATTTCTTCAATCAGGGTTTCTCTTCCGCTGCCCTACCGGGCTATATCTTCGACAACCAGCAGAAGAAGTGCGAGAAGGAGACAATAATTGGACCGTGTAACCGATTGTCGGACCGCCGTTGGACAACCCATGTAATCACACCAGTTGTTCAGATCAAGCCAGAGAATCTCGACCAGTTCTTTGAAACTAATATTTATTGGGATCTGATACGTTTCTTGCCCAACGAGACGCAGAAACTTGTACCTATTCTTCCATCCAGCTTCTCCCGAGCATCGGATGAAGGAATGGTTCCTGCCATTTGTGTAAGAGACGGAACGATATATTTGTTAATTGTGTTATTGGGAAGAACAATCATACACATACATAAGAGAATTAAAATGACTGGGAGGGAAACATTTTCATCAGTTGTCGTAGGACCGTGTACATCACATGTCATTTGAGGGGGGTTGAAAGTTTGCAAAGAAGGCACCATCCCCTAAGACAGTGTTTCATAACCTAGGATGTTAGTACCCACTGGGGGTTGTGAAATCAGTTTTAGGGGTGCTGGGAAATCCTACATATATGATTATAATATAAATATTCCTTGTAAGCTGATGTTAGGGGGCAGTGTCTGACTGCCTAGACCAAAATACAGGGAGTGCTGAGGTTAGAAAGGGCAAAAAAAACGCTAATCTAAGAGTATAATTAATTAGATCTTTGAAAATAAGGCACTTTTGAACGTCTGGGGCATTAACAGGGATCTTAAGAACGCATTGTCCCCCCCC
>JAXIVD010000310.1:0-5000 GCA_036785275.1 Cancer borealis | reverse complement strand
CCCAGGTGTTCCAGGACCTCCAGGTGTTCCAGAAACTCAATGCCTTCCAGGTATTCCCAGTACCTCCAGGTGTTCAGGACCGCCAGGTATTCCAGGACCTCCAGGTGTTCCAGGACCTCCAATGCTTCCAGGTATTCCAGGACCTCCAGGTGTTCCAGGGACCTCCAGGTGTTCCAGACTCCAGGCATTCCAGGACCTCCAGGTTGTTACAGGACCTCCAGGTGTTCCAGGACCTCCAAGACCCCAGGTGTTCCAGGACCTCCAAGGATATTCAAGGACCTCCAGGTGTCCCAGGACCGCCAATGCTTCCAGCGTATTCAGGACCTCCAGGTGTTCCAGGACCTCCAATGCTTCCGGTATTCCAGGACCATATCGGGAAGTTCGGGGGCCACTCCCAGGCCTGTTCAGGACCCTCCCGGTATGCACAGGGACCTCCAGGGTCAGGCACTCCAAAAAAATTGGGGTGAAAGGAATCGGTGTTCACTGGACACCAGGCATTCCAGGACCTCAAGGTATGTTCAGGACCTACAGGTGTTCGGACCTCAGGTATTCCAGGACCTCAGGTACTAACGGCAGGAGTACAGGAATCAGGTGTTTAAGGACTTCAGTGTTCAGGAATCAGGTGTCAGGACCACAGTATTCCAGGACCTGGTGTTCAGGACCCTCAGGTGTTCCTGGAACACCAGATGTTCAGGACCTCCAGCAGTTCCAGGACCTCATGTGTTACCAAGACCTCAGTGTTCCAGGACTTCCAGGATTCCAGGACCTCCAGATGTTCCAGGACCTCCAGGATGTAAGGACCTCAGGTGTATCAGACCCTCCAGGTGTTCCAGGACTCCGGTGTTCAAGGACCTCCAATGCTTCCAGGTTATTCCAGGAACTCCAGGAGTTCCAGGACCTCCAGGTGTTCCAGGACCTACAGGTATTCCAGGACTCCAGGTGTTCCAGGTCCTCCAGGAGTTCCAGGACCTCCAGGTGTTCCAGTACCTCCAGGTATTCCCGGACCTGGTGTTACAGGACTCCAGGTATTCCAGGGACCTCCAGGTGTTTCAGGACTCCAGGTGTTCAGGACTAGGTGGTGATTTCAAGGACCTCCAGGTGTTCCAGGACCTCGATGTCAGGGAATGTAAGGTATTCAGGACCTTAGGATGTTTCCAGGACCTCCAGTTGTTCCAGGACCACCAGGTTAAACCAGACGTATGTTCAGAACCTCCAGGTGATCAGGCTAAGATGTTCAGGGCCTCCAATGACTCCAGGTATATGGATGTAATGTGAGATTCAGGACCTCCAGTGTACCAGAACCTTCAGATGTTCCAGACTCCAATGAATCAGGAGTTCAGGACCTCCTGGTGTTCCAGAACCTCCAGGGATGTTCAGGAATCAGGTGATTAGGACCTAGGTGTTACAGGTTCCTCAGGTGTTCCTGGACCTCCAATGCTTACCAGGACCTCCAGGTCTGTTCCAGGACCCCACGGTGTTCCAGGACCCCCAGGTGTTCAGGTAATCAATTGACCTAATGGTGTCCAGGACTCCGGCCTGTTCCAGGACCTCCAATGAAGCAGTTGTATTCTAAGACCCAGGTGTTACCAGGCACCTTCCTGGTGTTCAGCGCCTCCAGGTGTTCCAGGAAATAAAGGTAATACAGGTCATACAGGTGTTAAGGACCTAAAGGTATTAATGTTCATCAGATGTTCAGGACCTCCAGGTGTTCCAGACTTAATGGTGTTAAGGAAATACAGGTGTCTCAGTTCCTCCAGGTATTCCAGTTCCTCCCAGGTTTTCCAGGGACTCAGGTGTTACAGGACCTCCAGGTATTCCAGGACCTCCAGGTGTTACAGGACCTCCAGGTATTCCCAGGACCTACAGGTGTTCCAGGACCTCCAGTGTTCCAGGACCTCCCAGGTGTTCCAGGTGACCTCCAATGATTCCAGGTGTTCCAGGACCTCCAGGTGGTTCCAGGACCTCCAGTGGTTCCAGGGACCTCCAGATATTCCAAGACCCTCCAATGACTCCAGGTGTATCCAGGACCTCCCGATGTTCCAGGACCTCCAGGTTCCACCTCCAGTTCCAGGACCCCAGGTTCACCTCCGGTGTTCCAGGACCTCCCAGGTGTTCCAGGACCTCCAGGTGGTCCAGGACCACTCAGGTGTCCAGACCTCCAGTTGTTCGGAAGGTTTTCCAGAAAACCTCAATGTGTAGGGACCTCCAGTTGTTCCGGGCCTCCATTGACTCCAGGTATCCAGGATCTTCAGTAGGTTCCAGGACCCTCCAGGTTGTACCAGAACCTTCAGATGTTCAGGACCTCCAATCTTAGAAAACTACCCAGGTGTTCAGGACCTCCGTGGTGTTTCAGAACCTCCAGATATTCCAGGAACTCCAGGTGTTCCAGGACCTCCAGGTGTACCAGGACCTCCAGGTTTCCTAGGACCTCCAATGCTTCCAGGACCTCCAGGTGTTCCAGGACCCCCCAGGTGTTCCAGGACTCCAATGACTCCAGGTGTTCCAGGACATCCCGGTGTTCCAGGACCTCCATGACTCCAGGTGTTCCAGGACCTCCAGGTGTTTCCAGGACCTCCTGGGTTCCAGGGCCTCCAGGTGTTCCAGGACCTCCAGGTAATCCAGGACCTCCAGGTGTTCCAGGACTCAGGTATTCCAGTTCCTCCAGATTGTTCCAGGACCTCCAGGTGTTCAGGACCTCCAGGTTGTTTACAGGACCTCCAGGTGTTCCAGGAACCCCAGGTGTTCCAGGACCTCCAGGGTGTTTACAAGGACCTCCAGGTCTTCCAGGAAAGCCAGGTGTTCCAGGACCTCCAGGTATTCCAGTCCTCCAGGTATTCCAGTTTCCTCCTGGTTTTCCAGGACCTACAGGTGTTACAGAACCTTCCAGGTGTTCCAGGACCTCCAGGTAATCCAGGACCTCCAGGTGTTCCAGTTCCTCCAATGACTCAGGTATTCCAGGACCTCCAGGGTATTCCAGGACCTCCCAGGGTGTTCCTGAACCTCCAGGTATTCCAGGCCACCAGGTGTTCCAGGACCTCCAGGTGTTCAGTTCCTCCAATGCCTCCAGGTGTTCCAGGACCTCCAGGTAATCCAGGACCTCCAGGTGTTCCAGCTCCTTCCAATGCCTCCAGGTGTCCAGGACCTCCAGGTGTTCCAGGACCTCCAGGTGTTCCAGGACATACAGGTGTTCCAGGACCTCCAGGTGTTCCAGGAACCTCCAGGTGTTCCAGGACCTCCAGGTTTCCAGGACCTCCAGTTATTCCAGGACCTCCAGGTATCCAGTACCTCCAGGTATTCCAGGACCTCCAGGTGTTCCAGGACCTCCAGGTGTACCAGGGCCATCCCAGGTGTGTCCAGGACCCCAATGCTTCCCGGTGTTCCAGGACCTGCAGGTGTTCCAGGAGACCTCCAGGTGTCAGGACCTCCAGGTGTTCCAAAACCTTCCAGGTTGTCCAGGTCCTCCAATACCTCCCGGTGTTCAAGTCTCCTCCCGGTGTTCCAGATCCTCCAATGCCTCAGGTGTTCCAGGTCCTCCAAAATTTACTTCCCGGTGTTCCAGGGCTTTCCAGGTGTTTCCAGGTCCTCCAATGCTTCCAGGTGTTCCAGGTCCTCCAATTACCTCCAGGTGTTCCAGGTCCATCCAGGGGTTTCCAGGCACATCCCGGCGTTCCAGGTCCTCCAATACTTCCAGGTGTTCCCAGGCCATCCAGGTGTTCCAGGTCCCCTCCAGGTGTTCCAGGACCTCCAGATGTCCAGGTCCCTCCAATACCTCCAGGTGTTTTTCCCCCAGGAGGGCATTCCAGGGTTCCAGGACCTCCAGGTGTTCCAGGACCTCCAGATGTTCCAGGTCCTCCAATTACCTCCAGGTGTTCCAGGCCATCAGGGTGTTCCAGGACCTCCAGGTGTATCCAGGACCTCCAGATGTTTTCCAGGACCTCCAGGAGTTCCAGGACCTCCAGATGTCCAGGTCCTCCAATACCTCCAGGTGTTCCATGCATCCAGGTGTTCCCAGGACCCTCACAGTTGTTCCAGGGCCTCAATACCACCAGGTGTTCCAGGCCATCCAAGGTGTTCCTTGACCTCCCGGTGTTCCTGGTCCTCCAATACCTCCAGGGTGTTCCCGGTCCTCCAGGTGTTTCCAGGACCACCAATGCTTCCCTGTGTTCCAAGGTCCTCAAGGTGTTCCAGGACCTCCAGGTGTTCCAGGACCTTCAGTTGTTCCAGGACCACAGGTGTTCCAGGACCTCCAGGTGTTCCCATGACCATCCAGGTGTTCAAGGGCCTTCCAATGCTTCCCGGTGTTCCAAGGTCCTCCAGGTTTTCCAGGACCTCCAATGCTTCCTGGTGATTCAGGTCCTCCAGGTGTTCCAGGACCTCCCAATGCTTCCTGGTGTTCCAGGTCCTCCAGGTGTTTTCTAGGACTTCCAGGTGTTCCAGGTCCTCCAGGTGTTCCAGGTCCTCCAGGTGTTCCAGGCCACCCAGGTGTTCCCAGGTCCTCCAATGCTTCCCGGTGTTCCATGTTCCTCCAGCGTTCACAGGCCATCCAGGTGTTCCAGGTCCTCCACTACCTCCCTGGTGTTCCAGGTCCTCCACTACCTCCTCCGGCATGTTCCAGGTCCTCCAATGCTTTCCCGGTGTTCCAGGACCTCCAGGTGTTCCAGGCCACCCAGGTGTTCCAGGACCTCCAGGTATTCCAGAACCTCCAATTCCTCCCGGTGTTCCAGGTCCTCCAATTGCTTCCTGTGTGTTCCAGGTCCTCCCAGGTGTTCCAGGCCATCCCAGGTGTTCCAGGTCCTCCACTACCTCCCGGCGTTCCAGGTCCTCCAATACCGCCCATGTGTTCCAGGCCATCCCGGTGTTTCCAGGGTTCCCCCTCCCCCCCTCGGTGTTCCAGGACCTCCAATGCTTGCCGGTGTTCCAGGACCTCCAATGGTTCCCGGTGTTCAGGACCTCCAGGTGTTCCAGGACCTCCAGGTGTTCCATGACCTCCGGTGTTCCAG
>JAXIVD010000309.1:165607-186659 GCA_036785275.1 Cancer borealis | reverse complement strand
GTATGATAAGTAAGTAAAATATCAGTCTAATTAGCAATGCAAAATTTAGGTCAATATTTTGCAGCATAAAATATGAGTTGCATCAACACAAGTATCAATAATTATTATGTAAGTTCCTCCGCGGCAGTTCGTCTCACTTTCCAAACCTTGAGTTACTATCAAATAGAAAAACATTACACATACCTATGTATTTCTTATAAATATGTGTATATATTTTTCTATCAACTATGAAGCCAACCAGCATACCAGCAAGCCAGTTACCCTAATCAACCTAACCATCTAGTCAATCACTCAGCCAGCCAATAAATCGTTCAGTTTAATCAGTTAACCAGTCATTCAATCAGTCAGTCATGATCACGTCAGGGTGGCACATAGTGGTAGTAAGCCTTTCCCTCCCTACCTGAACTTATTTTACCGACAACTCGAGAGAAGGAAAATAATTAGCAAGCTGTTCGAATACACTGTGAACTCTGAGCAAGCATTTACCGGTGAAGCTAGAATCACGGGGAAGGTGGAAGGTGACAGGTGAAGAAATAAGGTCATATTACACCGGCTTCACTCAACATAATAATGGAAACTGCTCTCTTTTAAACTTGCCTTTTTGCTGATGTGTGGAAAATGTTTAAAAAAAATCGAGGGAGTAGAAAATAGCATTGTGATATGTAAAATAAAGACAAATAATGTGAAATGTCAATCATGAGAGATGCCGCACTCATCGCCTCCCTACACACACACACACACACACACACACACACACACACACACACACACACACACACACACACACACACACACACACACACCTACACTTGAAAGGGAACAACACGTAAAAATGAAGTGTCAAACACAACAAAAAATAACAATAGAATTGAATGGGAGAAGAAAGCCACGCTGTTAAAATGACACAGTGGAGTCTTTTGATAAGCGACATGTGGTCATCAGCTCCGATATTACACTCCGAACCCCTTCCTTCACCTCCCCCCCTTCCCAAATAGCTTTCCGATTTCTCGTTTTCAGTGTAGAGAAGGATATAGTACAAGATCTACCAACTGCAGTTTCACAAGAAATACTCTGTCATTTTTGTTATTTCCTCAGCAAGCATGATGTTGCTAAAATTTATCATTCTTTTACGGCAGCGTGACGTGCATCCACAAAGTCATATTAGTTGCACAGTCGAGCTTAACATAGAGAGAAAGTGAATGTGAGAGAGAGAGAGAGAGAGAGAGAGAGAGAGAGAGAGAGAGAGAGAGAGAGAGAGAGAGAGAGAGAGAGAGAGAGAGAGAGAGAGAGAGAGAGAGAGAGAGAGAGAGAGAGAGAGAGAGAGAGAGAGAGAGAGAGAGAGAGAGAGAGAGAGAGAGAGAAAAGAAAAAAAAAGAGTTTAGAGGTTGAATTCTCAAAATCTGAAATTTATCCACTAAAATGTTCATTAGATTTTCAACTGAAGCTTCGAATATCATCCCAAACTCTGAGTCTGCGAGCAAGTTTCGTTCTCTTGCCTCCTCGTCCTCGTTCTCGTCTTCTTCCTCGCCCTCGCCCTCGCCCTTCCTCCTCCTCCACTAAACCTGATTTGCCACTCACACCAACTCTGCTTCTTCCTTATTGGCACAGTTTGAACTTTTACTCCTCGACTCTTCCGTTGAGTCTTCGTACCTTCCGTCCTTGTCTGCGTATGTGTGTCTGTCTGTCATTCCTGAAGCCACCCATTTATCTGTCAGTCTGTTTGTCAGTTATATATCTATCCATCTATCTATCTAACAATGGAACATACGAACACTAGAAAAAAAAAACTGATTGGTTGATTGAATGACTTAAATTGTCTCTCTCAGAGTATTCAGAGTATTCTCTATCTATGAGTCAATTTCCCTATTGTGTGTGTGTGTGTGTGTGTGTGTGTGTGTGTGTGTGTGTGTGTGTGTGTGTGTGTGTGTTTTTTGTGTGTGTGTGAAAAATGAAGTCAGAATAAAAAGAAATCCACGCAACTATCTTCACTTTCACGCTCTCGCTTTCGATCTCTATCTGTTTATTTCACCCTGATATATCCTTATTTCTTGTGTTGCTTGGCTTTATATGCTTTTAAAACTACAAGACATTATTAACCTTCAAACCAACTTATTTCCTGTGGTTTTGTAGCCATAACCAAACATGTTAATACTCGTAGATCCCATAGCCTTCGCATACTTTCATGCAGAGCTACACAAGCTCAACAGAGCATCCTATCAAGAGGAGCCAGAAACAGAGATTTGCCGGGTGACATAATTTAAATGTAAATTAATAAAAAGCCTAATAAATCAATATGATGATTTACCGCGAGAACATAACTAATATTTCTTAATTTTTTCTATCACATTCAAATATATGTGTGTGTGTGTGTGTGTGTGTGTGTGTGTGTGTGTGTGTGTGTGTGTGTGTGTGTGTGTGTGTGTGTGTGTATGCAGTACATGTATGTATATGTATGTGTATATATGTGTATATGTATTTATTGTACAGAGGAGTGCAAAGGAAGAACAGACAGCAACAGTCCTACTGGACCTGACGAGGCTGTCCGTGTAGCTACACTTCTTCTAAATTCCTACTTGATAGAGACAAAAGGACAGCAAAGTGGAAAGCTGTTGGCAGCATTGGTGCGTTTGTATGTATGTGTTTGGCGTTCTTGGTGCCATCTTCCATGCGCGCCCTCGGCAGGATACGCAGAAGGATGCCATATGTACAAATATATTTAGATTCACCTGATATCACCCCAGTATTACATGTTTTCCACTATAAAGTATATATTATTATGTAGAAAGTGCATTAATGATTTTGCTTATATTCTGTGTGTTAAGAGTAAAATCATAATTAAAATGAAACACACAAAAATGGCTTTCACCAGCCGCCCACCGCTGTCCTATGGATGGGAGGCTGGCACCACACTCAGAAGTAAACGAAACTCCCTATTGAGGAGACGTGTGTGTTCGTTGTAAGCATGTGGTGTGTTTATTTCAAGCCCGAATATCAGATTAATAAGTCCGTACGTGGCTTAACAATCTCACAGACAATTATCCATATATATATGTTTGTGTTAAATTAGACTTTAATTAAATATAACACATACAAGTATAATCCAGTGTATTCACTTCATAACAAAAGGTGTAGTCCCTACATTTCCCAAAACGAATGTATAGATACTTTGTGTTCCTTCCACTACTTATAAATAAACCTCTAAGTATATATATATATATATATATATATATATATATATATATATATATATATATATATATATATATATATATATATATATATATATATATATATATATATATATATATATATATATATATATATATATATATATATATATATATATATTGTTACGGTCACACCGTAACGGACACGGTTCTTATGCCCTAGTGCCAGATGTCCACTTATGAACAACCCAGTCACAACCACGTTATGGGCGTGTACGAACTGTAGTGCTGATGTTTATACGTCCTTTTAACTCACCAAAAGACAAGGAAAGTCGACTATCCCGTAGGATTAGTCACTCCGAGGGCCACTCGCCGGTGGCTGGACAATAGGCTATAAACAAGAAGTGCCTGGTTAAGGAACCTATGCACTCTTAGCCCCCAAACACAGCACCTACAGCCACCCCGTTAACGTTAAGAGATCGCCAGTTCTTTTAACCCTCCAAAGAACAAGGAATCTCCCAGTAGTAACCACCTTCTCCTCCTTACATTCTAAAGAGACTTACAGCGAGCACAAGATTACAGCGCTTAGACAAGGAGCTATCGCTCCAATCAGAATACCGCCCACAAGGTGTCTTTCCACCCACTTCTGGTTGAATAATAACTCCTCTCGACTCTAATAACACCCTGCAAAGTAGCCTCCCGCGAGGGAACTCCGTACAGTGCGTTATATGAGTCGTAATTAATTAACACTAAGACGGGATTACTCCTCGTCTGTGTTATCACACAAGAGGCCCCAGATGATAGGCTCTCTCTCTCTCTCTCTCTCTCTCTCTCTCTCTCTCTCTCTCTCTCTCTCTCTCTCTCTCTCTCTCTCACAATGAGGACAACGAAGACAACTCCGAAAAAGCAGACAACGCCGACAAGGCAGACAACGCCGAAAACGCAGACAACGCCGACAGAGCAGACAACGCCGAAACTACTTCCCCAAGACTCAAAAGCCTGACAATATCCCTAGGTGGAGTTCACCGCCAGCTAGATGGTAATTATACAACCACACACTCGTCTTTCTCACTCTCGGCACGGTAACCTGGTCCTCGTATAGACAGGGCCTTGCTGTCTAGCTACACAGATTACAACAGAACCAACAGGCCAATCGTATAACCCCTTCCCTTAAATATGAGAAGGTTACACACGGAATAATGCCAAATTAAGGAGAGTGAGACGAGCGAGGATGTGTTCTTGGTGGCTGGCCAGCGGGAAATGACTCCTCACTGCATCTCAGCTTCCATCTACCCAGGCAGAGATGCCAACTCGTACCACATGTCTAGCACCGCGCCCTGCTCCAGTCCGCTATAGCCTAGGCAACAACTTCCTTTCATAAAATCACTACAGGCCATAGAGACGATGTAGGACAATAACAAACATACCAGAGGAAGCAGAAAAGAATGCTCTACAAGATAGGATACCTTGCAACACAAAGAAGAAAGTGGGAAAGTCAGGAAAATTAGGAGAACGAAGAGAAGATAAAAACATTAAACAAGCCTCGCCTTAATACGCGCTGGAAACTCATTACCACCACGGCTCGTCTTTTCTCTCTGTCCTCCCGCCACGCCTGGCCACGTGACCCCTCGCCACGCAAGCTCCCACGCCTCCTCCAACCAGCCGCATGGGTCCCGCAACACGCCCCCCCTTAAAGGAAAATTTTTGTAAGCCTCACAGACTTTCAAAATTTTAAAGCAGCCAGAATGACTCCCTGGCCCGCAACAAGCAGTCGGTCACCATCTTCTCTGCCCTCTCGGCCATGAAACAGGCCATCTCCCTGGCACGGTCCGTGAAAGGAACCTGCCACTCGTACTCTTACCAAGTACATCTTTCCTACGGCCACGTCCTCTCCCACGGCCAATGGAATTCACAGACTGGAAGTCAAGAGGAAGCCTAACATTCTTGCACCCAGGATGTACTTCTTCTTCTCCAGCAGGGTTCGCACCTTCTTCGGGGGCCTGCTCTGGTATTTCGGCAGAAGTGTCAAAGTGTTCTTTAGGGGTGGCGTTCAGTTGTTCTTCAATCTGGTCTCGGTCAGAGCCCCAGTCGAAAGACACAGAGCCTCCGCGCTTATCCCTGGGTTTCACCCTGGTGATAATCCCTTCACTCTGACAGTGAATCCTCTTCTGCACTCCTCCCAGGCGCTGCAATCTCTCCCCACGCAGCACACTGCACTGCCCCCAGTGCTTTGCAGGAACCACCCGTCCCGAGCCCAGAACCTTGGTAGTCTCCTCCCCTGGTGCAAAGGTACCATACTTGGCCTTCTGGTCATAGTATTTTCTCCTCCTCCTCGGCGCAGCTCCAAGATGGTGCGGAGTCACCTCCAGCGCCTTCACCAGTCCTTCCCGAGAACTTAACCCGTTCCTCAGGAATGACTCCGGGCGGTCAGAGTGGGGAGCACACCAGGCTTCCCTCACCAAGCCCAAAGGACCACGCACCCGGTGCCCAAACACCAACTGAGTCAGGATCCTGGTGGAAGAAGGATCCACAGCGGGAATAGGATACAGGGGTGCAACAGGGGGAGTCGAGTTAGGTTTGCCCACCATCTGACAGGTGTGACAACTCCTCAGCAACTCAGTAATCTCTCTGGCCATACCAGGCCACCAGAAATTGCCCCGCAGTCGGGCGAGAGTTTTGTGGACACCCAGGTGTCCAGCCATAGGTCCCTCATGTGCCAACAGCGCCAGGGCCTCCCTCAACTCCTGAGGCACTACAACCTGTAGTACTTCATTCCCATCACTCTCCCTCGACCTGCGGTGTAACACCCCCTTCTGCAACAGAAAGTCTTCTACTCCCCTTATCTCCTTTCCTACCTTAACAAAACAAGGGGCCAATTCTGGGTCCCCTTTCTGTCCCTTGATGAGCAACGCCGGCTCAATACAAGTAAAGTCGGACGGGACCACAGGATCTGTCGGAAGGGGCGGTACCGACACTTCCCTGGTTCTGTCCCGGGGCCTGAGGCGTGGTGGACTCATCCACCCCTTCCTAATCGGCCAACATGGGTGGACCCTCCAGGTGGGCCTCACCCGTCAAACAGTCACCAGACAAGGGAACAGCCGTTTCCCTATCTCCGGTACACTCCGCAGGGGTAGGAGTCTCCAACTCCCCCGCAGAGTTGGAAGTCTCCCCTCCCTCGGAGATGACCCCCAACAAACTGTCCGCCATACCAGGCTGGGGCCCGGACTGAGTACCGATATATATATATATATATATATATATATATATATATATATATATATATATATATATATATATATATATATATATATATTTACATATTTGTAAAAATACGTATGTAGAATTTAACTTACTAGTATTATCTTTTGACGAGATTTAATGTGAATTTTGGTATTGTAAATATTTTTGTTTGTTTGCTTACAACTAGGATATATATTTATTACGAGGGGTCTGAACAAGTCCCTCGCTATGCTATTAATAGTGTTTCAGTCCTGTGAAGCTTCGGCTTATGGGACCCGTTCTCCTGACTTTTTATTTTTATCAACTGCAATATGTATTATGCATTATAGCAAAATAATTATTGTCAACAAATATTATCTTCTCTCTCTCTCTCTCTCTCTCTCTCTCTCTCTCTCTCTCTCTCTCTCTCTCTCTCTCTCTCTCTCTCTCTTTCTCTTTCTCTTTCTCTTTCTCTTTCTCTCTCTCTCTCTCTCTCTCTCTCTCTCTCTCTCTCTCTCTCTCTCTCTCTCTCTCTCTCTGTCTCTGTCTCTGTTTTTCTCTTTCTCTTTCTCTTTCTCTTTCTCTTTCTCTCTCTCTCTCTCTCTCTCTCTCTCTCTCTCTCTCTCTCTCTCTCTCTCTCTCTCTCTCTCTCTCTCTCTCTCTCTCTCTCTCTCTCTCTCTCTCTCTCTCTCTCTCTCTCTCTCTCTCTCTCTCTCTTTCAGGCAACAGTAAGATAACTTGAGGTCGGTGAGAGGTGGGTCAGACCACCATCAACAGTTTTCCTCCGCAAGACAAAAGTGAGGATATAAGTTTCCTCTTGGTGAGATTTTGTTAAGAATTCCTTCTTAGTCTCTGCTTTTACCATCTCTTTTTTACTTCTCTGCACTCATCCTCATGGGAGGGGAAGAAGGAGGAGGAAGGCAGATAGGGAATTATGAAGCATGCAAGAAGTTTAAAACACAAGAAAAAGAACACTGAATGACTATAACCCACAATACAAAATCCAACATGAATAATATAGTTAAATTATAGAGACGAGAAAGACGAAGCAGCGACAGAGTAACAAATAAATATCCATTATACAAGCGAGACAAGACGGGATTTTTTTTCGTCTGTCAGAAAAAAACACTAAATGTTTTTTTTGTTGTTCAAACTTACATGTCATCACTATCATCCTCTCCCCTCACTATTTTTCTCCACTACTGGTTCTACTTGGTGTTGCTTTTTCCTTCTCCATGGCCTCCCTTCCCTCCGGCTTCCCTTGCCTTCTCTTCACCGTCGCTTTCAAGTAATACACACAAAGTGGTTCCTTAGTATTTTGCGTCAGATCCTCCATATTCCTGCTTCTCGTCTTCCTCTAATAAGTTTCACCACACACACGACACATAACATAGCTGGTGTAATATGTTCTTCCTTTCTTACATTTCATTTTTTTTCTTTCTCCTCTCTCTTTCTCTCTCTCTCTCTCTCTCTCTCTCTCTCTCTCTCTCTCTCTCTCTCTCTCTCTCTCTCTCTCTCTTCTCTCTCTCTTCTCTCTCTCTCTCTCTCTTTCTCTTTCTCTTTCTCTTTCTCTTTCTCTTTCTCTTTCTCTCTCTCTCTCTCTCTCTCTCCTCTCTCTCTCTCTCTCTCTCTCTCTCTCTCTCTCTCTCTCTCTCTCTCTCTCTCTCTCTCTCTCTCTCTCCCCCTCTCTCTCTCTTTCTCTCTCTCGATTTGTGATTATCGGTTACTTCGTATCTGATTTATCCTCTTCCTCCTCCTCCGTAGGACGTAGTAGAGTACGTAACCGATATGAATGAATCGTGGGAAAAAAATATATAACATCCTAAATAGAGCCGTTGAATTATGAATTAAAGTTTGTAGGAGACGTCCACGTAAAAATAGTAATAAACCAAAGTTGTGGAATAACCAAATCGAGGCAGGATTATTACATACAAAACACGCACACAATAAACATTTAGTATCACAGAACAAAAACGATAAAATAGAATATGAAAGACAAAGACGAGAAACAAAAAAGATGATTGGATGAAGTAAACAAGATCTCGAAATATATATTGCAAATAAAACATAATCCATGTATTACATACGCAATAAAAAAAATTATCACAACAAATAATGGCCACTCCACCTAGGTAAGGTAATAAATACAGTTGAAGACACCTATGAAATTCAGGAAATAACCCTTGCTCAACCTAACTTAATTCACTTAAGCGATTGTGAATCTACTGAGGATACTGTAACTAAACAACTTGATAAGATTAAAGCAAATAAAAATTTTGGCCCTGATTGTATTGCACCGAGAGTCTTAAATACACTCGGCCGACCCCCTTAAAAGAGGTTCAATATCAAATCAGCAAACCTCTTGCAGTACTATTTGCAATTTGAAAATAAGTAAATGTTACCCCTATATAAAGGAGTTAATAAATACCGATTAATTACAGACCAATCAGCCTCACATCCGTAGTTGGTAAGTTAATGGAAATTATAATACGTGATAAACTAGGTATTTTTCTAGAAGAAAATATGATTGATAATTTTCAACATGGTCTCCGTAGAATACGCTCTTGCTTAACGAATCGCCTCGACTTTTATGACGATGTAATTAAACCTGTCTTTCAAAAAGCATGTGACAAAGTTCCCCATAATCGATTACTAAAGAATACCATACCATAGCTGGGAAATTTTTTTATGGCTTTCCGAGAGAAAACAAAGCGTTGTCATAAACGGTAAATCATCTAACTGGCGAGACGTTAAAAGCGGTGTATCACAGGGTTCAGTATTTGGTCTCATTCTTTTTCTAATTTACGTCAATGATATTGATGAAGACCTCACTTGTAACATATCAAAATTTGCCGATGATACGAAAATCACGAGTAAAGTAACTACAACCGCCGATAAACTACAATTTTAATCAAACCTCGACACGTTAGTCAGTTGGTCAGAAAAGTGACAAATGAAATTTGATGTTGATAAATGCAAAGTATTGCATATCGGTAACAACAATCAATACACTAAATATACAATGAATGGATCCGAGCTTTCCAAGGTTAACCATGAACAAGACTTACGAGTAACGACCTCAAACCAGCTAAACATTGTTTAGACGTTGTTAAGAAAGACAACATACTGGTCGGGTTCATCAGTAGAACTGTTGAATATAAATCTGAAAAAGTTATCGTTACACTATATACTGTACTCGTACGCCCTCATCAAGAATATTGCATTCAATTTTGGTCACCACCTTGATGAGCTGGAAAGAATACAAAGAAAAGTTATTAAAATGGTCCCAAAATTGCGAAACAAGCCTTACGAAGAACGAATAAAGGAGCTGAACTTATTCAGTTTATCCAAACGTAGGCTACGAAGGGACCTAATTGAGGTATTGAAAAATGTTCACGGTTTTGATAATAATAACACAATCGACTATGTAACTACCGATCTCACAAGCACTACTCGTAACAATGGCTTCAAGATCATTGGTAAGCGTTTTAGATCGAATGAAGCGAAAAACTTTTCCTTCAATAGAATCGTGAATATTTGGAATTCTCTCCCAGCACAAATAGTTAACAGTATTACAATTGAATCATATAAGAAGAAACTCGATAAGCACTTAGCATCTGTACACCAAATTGAGTATTTCATTCCTGCGTGACTTTTTTATATTTTTAATGATAGCCTAGATTACTCCTGTTTTCTCACTTTCCTATACAAATTCCCTGATAGTTTTTTCCGGTCAGCTTCGGCTGGAGGGAGGCGTGGGTGAGGAAGAACCTTCCACTTTGCTATCCTTTTGTCTCTATCAAGTAGATATTTAGTAGTAGTGTAGCTACAGGGACAGGCTAGTCAGGTCCAGTAGGACTGTTTCTGTTTGTTCTTCCTTTGTACTCCTTTGTATTTTGGTGGCTGCTGACTGTACATTGCACACATAATTATGTTTGGTCTTATGGATATGGATATGTTTGTATCACATGTAAGAAACAGTATCACATGTAAAAAAACAGGATCGTAAATACAACGCAGACGAATATTCAACAACATTTTTACATCATAAGTACAAACTTTCACCGCACCTGAGGATAACTGAACGCTGCACTATATAATCCCCACGCAGAACAGTTACGGTTTAACAGAGAAGTGTCAACAAGGAATTAATTGACTCCAAGGCATGTAACTAGCAATGACACTAAAAAGCCTCAAATCACATCACAAACACTGTCCATTCATAACACTGCTACATTACCCTCATAAACACATCCACGTTTCGTGCAGCCATGACAATATCGCCACCATTCCCACCCACAAACTAACCTCCATGCATACGAGTCATTCCTCTGATACCTGCTATCAAAGACCACACTCAGACAACATATATATCAACCACCCATTCTCAGTCGTCTCAAGCCATGAACCTGTCATAACCACACATCAAAAATATAATTAAATCTTTGAGTACTTAAGGCCACCAGACATAGATAGTATTACAAATAAACACCAAAATCTGCTTGATCCGCAATCCTGCCTACATCATCACGCCAGTCATCAGGAATCAAGGCAGAAATACAGCAGCACCTAAGCAAAATATTATCATATGACCTGCCTTATATCCGTCTCCATCCTCTATACTATCTCTATACGCACTTAAGGATTACTTCCTTTTATTACACCACACATTTTTCTTGCTAGATACAACCACGACATTCCCCACAAGACTCACGCAACGCAGTCTACGATGGATTGCATAAAAGCAGACGAGCATGACATTAGCAAAAACGTTTGACGTAACTTCCCAACCAGTATGAATCAGTGAAATCACATGTCACATCCTTTAATGATGAATTGCCATTGCCAACTATTCTTGAGATTGTTTCTTATTCGATCAATTCAACACCAAAGTATAGCCTTCCTTCCTCCCGACTCAGTTCTTAGTCTCTTTAACTAATATGGGATACAAATAGGTTCGATAGTAAAAATATATGACCTACACCTAACCCGATCGTTCATCCAGTATCATTTAAGTCCCGTGCGATCTGTACACTATCCAGGTAACTACATGCAAAGCAATGTAAAGCCCCGTTACACTTGGCTCGGTTCTCCTGCACTGGCACACACTGTCAATTCAGGCTCGGCCATCTAACTAAACATCTATATGTTAAACTACATGTAATCTAAAGTAGCTAACTGATGCGGGGCTTATTAGACAGCATTTGGGACACTAAACAAAATTTTCAGCTACACTAAACTAATTATTCAACTAATACTGATCCCCATGCTAAGTTTCACAGCAGCAGTGCCACCTGTGTGCCCTGGTTGTACACTGACATCCGTTCTGTTTAACAAGTACTCTACACCTTCCACTGCAAGTCTCTCAACATTCCCTGCTCCCCATCGCATCGTGTCATGTCCAGTTTGGAAGCCTTGTACAGGAAGATGCTACACATACTAAATCTCTAACACTACTACGGTATACGTACACTACCATGCATTTTAGCCGAGTCAGACGTAACATGAACCTCTAATCTAGCAGAATATTATAATTCCGGGATTGATATATTGTACAAGGAAGCCATTGAGTAAGTCCATGGGTCCAAATTCAGATTCTATATAGTAAAAAATTTATGATTTGACACTAAGATCATTGAAATAGGACAAGTCCTTGCGATTCTATTGTGAAATGCAATATATCTGTATATTCAATGGCAGCCATCTTGAAAAATGGCCGCAATCTTGAATTTTTGGTGGCTAAAGTTTTTATTTTTTTATCAAAAGAGCAATCCCCAAGGAGTATGTGTGCCAATTTTGGTGTTTGTTTCCAGAAATGAACGATTGTTACAATCATCTGCTCCACTACATTTGGTTACAGGTAAATTTAGATCACCGAATACTATACTTTCATTTTGACAATTAATGTTCGCGAGTTGTTCGTAAAGTTTACCGTCGATTAAATGTGACTGTGCTGGAGGCCGATAAATAAGACCGATTGTTATTTTACTAGAGCACTTTTAACTGAATGTACGTTGCATTGATATTGTCAATCACTTGTTTTGATAGTACAAGTGAGTGGATAGTAGACTTAACGTAAAGGAGCACCCCGCCTCCTTTTCTTTGATGTCTTTCGCTGCTATATAAGTTATATCCCGGTATTGAAAATTCAGCTAGAAAATCGTTTTTTTTAGTCTATCCAAGATTCCGTAACACCGATGACATATTCCTCTAGGCCAGTGGTTCCCAAACTTTACCATGCCAAGGACCCCCCCAGACCTTACGAGTCCCAGCCGAGGACCCCCAGCCAATCAAAAGTTATCATTACCGGCCAAGATACCCATTACATGATTACAACATAGGTGTAGGCCGTAGGGTATTTACTATTTGCATATTCCTGCACGACGAAAGTATGAATAAACATGTAAAATATTTTCAGTATGTTTTATTGCTTTAAATTCAATACAAAGTAAAATTGGTAAAAAAAAAAAAACTGCCACAATAGATAGATAATTACAGTATGTAGTGTCACCACCGGTAACCAAAATAAATGAAATACCCTTCATAAAAAGAATGTGGAATTAAACACAAAAGCTATCAGACATAATATCTTGTTTAGTGGGATGGGTGAGATTGATGGCTCCTACACAGCTGGTCAATGCGGGGCTTAATGTTAGTTAGTGCCAGACGCATGTCGTTGTCCACCTGTAGGCGTGCTCTGTGCTTGGTTTTAAGTAGTGTCAATGTGGAAAATCCTTTTTCACATAAGTAGGTTGTGACAAAGGGCAAAATGTGTTTCAGAGCCTTCTCAGCCAGAACATGATATTCAGTTCTTGAGTAGATCCAAAACTCTGACAATTGAAGGACAGAGAACTTTATTTTCATACCCCCATCATTTGACATTTCAATGAGTTCCTCTTGCGACTTCATATCAAGATGTGCACCTACCCCGACTGCGAAAGGGTTTCTAATCCAGTTCAGGTGAGAATTTTCCAGTTCAGGGTAATATTCCCTGAAGTAGCCTTGCAGATGAGATAGATGGGACACAATGATGGGGGTGATGTTTTCACTTGATGTCATACATTCTTGGTGATAAAGTGGGAACATTTCAGTGACTCCTTCCTGGCATTTGCTTTCCCACAAGGAAATCTTTTGCATGAATGCACGTACTTTGTCTTGCACATTCAAAATGCATAATCCAAGGCCTTGCATGCCCTTGTTTAGTACATTTAGATGCTGGAATATATCTGATAGATATGCTAGCTTTAGCATCCATGACTCGTCCTCAAAATAGATACAAAGATCTGATTTCTGTGTTGAGAGAAAATCAGCTAACTCTCTCCGCAGTGCAAATACACGATTCAAAACTGCTCCACGCGATAACCATCGCACTTCAGAGTGGAGCAGCAAACCATGAAAGTCAGCACCCATTTCATGACAAAGAGCTTCAAAAAGTCTGTCTTTCAGAGGATGTGCTTTTACATAATTCACTGTTTTCACAACAATCTGCAAAACCTGATACAATTCATCATCAATGCGTTTTGCAACAAGTGCCTCACGGTGGAGCATGCAGTGTGTGTTGACGACATTTGGGGCCTTTTCTTTTATGAAAGCAATGACTCCACTATGTTTACCGGTCATAGCAGCTGCTCCGTCAGTGCACACACCCACACAGCGTAACCAATCAATGGAATTTTGTTCCATGTATTCATCCAAAATCTGAAATATATCCTTCCCAGTAGTCCTACCCTTCATGGTTTTGCAGAACAGTATCTCCTCAACAAATTTTCCGTCACTGATAAATCTGATATACACAAGCAGCTGTGGTTTGTTAGCGACATATGTGCTCTCGTCTAGTTGCAGTGTAAAGTACTCACTGTTTTTCACTTACTCCAAAAGTTGTACAGTGACGTCCTCGGCCATATCATCTATTCTTCTGCTCACAGTATTGTTTGACAAGGGTAACACATCAATCTGCTTGGCAGCATCCTCTCCAAATAATTCCTGAACAATGTCCCTGACTGCTGGTAACAGGAAATTTTCTCCGATCGTGTGTGGTTTTTTACCACGGGCAATATGAAAAGAAGCTAAGAATGATGCTTTCAATGCTCTGTCTGGAAGTGTGAACTTCTGTTTGAATGTATTTGCTTGGCTAGTTACCGATGACTCTTGTCGTTTGAAGAAATCAATGGATTTTGTGGCATCAGCTGGATGTTTTTGTTGTAAATGTCTTTGTAGTTTTGATGGTTTCAACCCTTCATTGGAGAGTATCTCTTAACAGAGAACACACTTCGGGTACTCCACTCCATCGTTTTTTACCACAGAGGTAAACCCATATGCAATATATGAGGGATTATACTTTCTGAGTTTTGACTTTCTCTCCTTTGTACCCAAACTACTTTCTTCCCTTGGTCTTGATGAAGTAGCAGCGGAGAGCTCATCAGACGATTTTCGTTTTAAAAACTTGTCCATTTTCAGTTCACACTTTCTGTAAGCATAAAATAATTAACTTCGTATTAATAATTAAAGGAACAACTCAGATTTTTAAAACCAAATACACATGAGCAGAAATGTATTTTCTAGCCGTAGTTTTGATATAATTTTCACAGAGTGCAAATGGTTATTGATTAATAATGTTGATAATTCATTGTAACTTTAATTAATACTGAACATTCATGACAACACTGATTTTGTTTTGTCAGTTAGCAATATTTCACTACCGATATATTGTCACTTTTTTAAAATTATAGCAACATACAGCCAATGACATTTACGTACTGTGATGCCTCCAATTTAATCTCAAATAGGCCTACTGAATGTACCTTTTTGTTTTGTTTAGTCTGCCCTTAGATCCTGTATTCCCGAGGTGATACTGCATTATATAAATGTTTTTACTCACACATTATTCATAATTTTATACTATATGTTTATATTAATGTTTATATTAGAATTGTTTCTCCAAACTTTCAAATCCTATGCAGTCATCCCCCCCCCAAGACAGTTTTCTATAGAAAGAAATTAATATCATAATCTAATCACTATTAATAGTTATTAACTTGTCAAAATGCTCTCCATAGTCTAATATAATTAACCTACTTAGTTATCTTCCCACAAAACTTTGTTAAGAATGACGCAATATTGCATCATATGAGGTGATCATGCCCCGGGGCCTGTCGAGCTGAGCAAAGTCACGTACACCAGAATTTTCCCCCATATAGTAATCCAGAGATCAGGTTCAATAGATATCTAAATGTCACTTATTTAGCGTCAAAATTAATTTCCTATAAACTGATAACTATTTCACGTCTCAATAATCAATTAATAATAAGATCAAAGGAGGAATATCCTCGAAACCCCCCCTTCCCCCTTCTCATCTCTCGCGTTTTTCCTAGCGACTAGCGAGAGCGTCATTGGAGGCTAAGCTTTTATCACGTCCACAGGTGAGTGACATCGCTCTCGAAATTTCTCAATATTTGTGAAATCCAATGCCTCTCGCCATTATTATATAGTCCATAATCTTCCCCAGTAGTCTGACAATACATGTAAACCTCTGTTGAGATCTATTACAAGTGGATAATACCAATTTCCTTCTCTTCAAGAAGGACAACGTGGTTTCAAAACCGCATGGCCTCCTGTGTCCCCTGTTCCCCTTCAAAATAATATTTCATGGTGTATAATATATATTTTTCATGGTAATTTGTATGTTATTGTGATTGTGTATTAACTTCTGAGTTAAGGAAATGAATTATACTGTGATTGGAGGCTAAGCTTTTACCACGTCCACAGGGAAAGAATGCATCCACGACAGTTACACCAATTTCTCATTTACTTTCTTTTGTTTTATAGATAAATGAACGGCTAGAAAGCCAATGCCAAAATTTCCGAGTTAAGCTTTGGGGAACTATGTGTCACGTAGGACGGTCTGATAGGCCCAGCCCATGTATTCAGGAGTAGGGATCGCGTATTCCTATCTAGTGAGGAAGAATTATCCTATGTCTGCATAACCAGAAACATTGAGATCACCTTAATTTCGGAAATCCCCTGAGAAAAGGTTCTTTAACTATTCTCGGGCCCAGTTACAAAATTATAATATTACTTTAAGGTGATGTTTTTCAGGGAAGGGAGTCAAGGGTATAACTTGTAATGAGTGAAGAGTTTGGTATCTCGAGGTGAGATAAGTATTGCCAACTCTGTGTGTTTATTTTCTTTTTGAGGAAGGTGATGTTTTTCTGCCATGAGCCATTAAGTTGTCTGATACTATAACTAAGCTGTGTTTCTAAGACTCAATGATCAGCCTGTGATATTCAAAGTATACCATAAATAAATAACCCAAGTAAAATTCTGAGAAAGTGATTCCGTGTTAATACTAACCTCCGTTGGTGTGGTAAGATAAGTATGGAAAGTTCTCAACACTCTTGAAAAAGGATATGAAACAAATCCACGAATCCATGGGCCTTATTGAAACTCAGTCCACTCTACCAAATAACTAAATTGTTAAATCAGTTCCCTTTTCTTTTCATTGGTCGCCTATATTTCCCTGGTAGTAATTATTTTCTCTTTCGAATATTTTAACTTCCCTTTAGGAAGAAACTAAATTCCCTGAGAATCCCCTAATTCTCATTAAACCTTTGGGGGTGGTGGCAGCTTTCTTTTCTTAATATTCAGGGAAATATCCAACATCAGGGACCATTAATAAATATAATTAATCAAAGTAAATATCTTTTTAATTGCCATAAGAGTCCCCCATTAGAAGTTAATTTAATGACAAGGCACCACACTGGTGGTCCTTCAGCAGTGAAGTGAAAGTAAAACAAATTAAATAAAGAATAGAATAACAACAATTAACAACTATAAATTAAAAAATAACGCCCCCGTCCCCCCCGGGCACCACAGTACAATGCGAATATGTAGCAGCCAGACGGATGGGACAGCCAGATCCTACCGGACTTGGGGCGAGACTGCGTGTCACGAGACTTGCGATAGTGACGGTTTGGGTGGCGAAAGATGGGAGTTGCTAAGTTGTAATTAAATTCAAATTAAGCTTATGATTATAAAACATATAATGATGTATTAAAGATGTGCAAGCTAGCTGCTTCTACACCCAAGTATCGATATCACCGACACTAGGATGATAGAGAATCAGTGATGTATATTTTTTATTCTATATATTTTTTCTGGGGTTGAAAATTTTTTTTTTTTTCATTGTGTCGCGGACCCCCTAGGACCTTCTCAGGGACCCCCAGGTGTCCGCGGACCCCAGTTTGGGAACCACTGCTCTAGGCAAACCATCTCTTCATGATGCTGAAATTTATTTCGTGCATTTAGATAACACATTGAGTGTACTACTGTGCGGACATGAGTTTATATAATTGTGGGGACGAGTATTTACGGTGTCAACTGTGTTTCTACCGGATTCGCATTTTTTGACCTGAAGAAGGACACTGCTTCGTGAAATAGCCTAACAAAACGCGCTGAGCCTACAGGGTTGAGGTGAAGTCCATCGTGTCGGAAGAGGGTTGGTAGGTTGTAGGAGGAGGAAGAGGAGGAGGAGGAAGAGGAGGAGGAGGAGGAGGAGGAGGAGGAGGAGGAGGAGGAGGAGGAGGAGGAGGAGGAGAAGAAGGAGGAGGAAGAGGAGAAGGAGGAGGAGGAAGAGTGCATTGCTGTTGTAACTATTAGAAGTGTACGCGTATACACTGTCAAACCATCCTCCCCAACACATCCCTTAAGCTATAAAATTCGAGGTTGGGAAGATGGCATCGCTCTGACACTACTCGTCGTCCGAGAACAAGGGGCCTGGCAGCCGGAGGACCAAACTACAGTAATGCAAGCCCGTAATATTTTCAGAAGTGCAACAACCGGTGGCAAGAATGCACGTAGGGTGGTGAGAGTGGTGGTGAAGAAGTGTTGGAATGATGCTTCTGGTGTTAAGGGACGCCAGTTGCCATTCTCCGGGTTCAGAACAAAACAAAAAAATAGAGAGCGTCACCACCCATACATCAGCACTTCTGACAATCACGTTTGTACCGATAGTAAAGCTGTGTTCATGGCTGTAGTGGTAGTGTTGACGGCGGTGATGGTGGTGGTTGAATTACTGGTGGTGTAGTAAAGGGATGGGCTGAAGTAGTAGTAGTGGTGGTGGTGAAGGGGAGAAATAAATAAGCTTAATATAGGTGAGGCAAGAATAATTCAGGCTGTCAGGTAGGAAGTGACAACCGTAAAGGAATGTACCTGAAATAGTGGAAAAATATGACAGGAATGAAGGAAAAACGGAGAGATGACCTTCATGGGTGCGTGGGGGGGGGGAGAGAGAGAGAGAGAGAGAGAGAGAGAGAGAGAGAGAGAGAGAGAGAGAGAGAGAGAGAGAGAGAGAGAGAGAGAGAGAGAGAGAGAGAGAGAGAGAGAGAGAGAGAGAGAGAGCGAGAGAGAGAGAGAGAGAGTTTATATTAAAGCAAAATTTCTGTCCATCATCCAATCACGCCATGTCCCTTGTCATACATTTTTTCTTACCAAACGACCAATTTCTGGCTGGAAAAAATTAGTTTACACACTTAATTCCGAATAATGCTATCAGCGCCAAGGCAAAAATGTTAAACTTTTCTAGTTTTTTGTCTGACATTGCTAGGGTGTCCATATAAGACAAGAGAGAAAGAGAGAGAGAGAGAGAGAGAGAGAGAGAGAGAGAGAGAGAGAGAGAGAGAGAGAGAGAGAGAGAGAGAGAGAGAGAGAGAGAGAGAGAGAAAGAGAGAGAGAGAGAGAGAGAGAAAGAGAAAAAAAAAAGAGAGAGAGAGAGAGAGAGAGAGAGAGAGAGAGAGAGAGAGAGAGAGAGAGAGAGAGAGAGAGAGAGAGAGAGAGAGAGAGAGACTCATCGTAACCTAAAAGACAGGTGACAGGTCAAATTTGCTCCCCATAAAACGCAGCTCCTCAACGCCTCCCCGTCTAGTCTAGTCTAGTGGAGCCCTGAGCTCTATCCTCAGTGTCACTGCACATACATCGCAGGAAGAAGTGGAGATGCTGGGGGTCACCAATGACAATAGGTTGACCTCAAAACGCATATCAAACGACTCGCAAGAGAGGCCTCAGGGAAGAGGGCATTTCTGCGAAAGATGTCGTTGTTTCTCGACAGGAGGAGACTGGAAGTCATTATATAAGGCTCAAATGCGATCCTCCCTAGAGTACGCGTGTCTTGAGTGTGGGCGACGCCACCAACAAGTATCTCGCCATACTGGACAACATACAAGATCAAGCAGCGAGGTTCATTTGCGACAGTGATGGTAGGCGAGTACCTCAGCTGCAGACAATGCAACACCGACGCGACGTATCAGGACTCACCGTGATCTTTACATTATAGGTGAAACGTGTGAGTCACCTCAAGGCGCTGTGGCAATCGCCCCGCCAAGCTCAGGTCAACACACGTTTGGTTGCCCGCGAAGCTCAGGTCAACACACGAAACCCCCACCGGAAACTACATTCGCTTGACCCTCCAACAAGCTTACCGAGGCCCTGCGTCTGTGTTGCAGCGAGGAATCTCCCGTCAATATTGAGACCAACCTTAACAACACCGGCAGAACTGTCGGGAGAGCGGCAAACAGGATGCATAGGTATCTGAGTGCATTACGCCACCGTTAGAAGGAGGTAAGCGCGAACTGCCAAGGATGTGGAGGTGAGTTCTCATCCAAGTGGATATGAGAAGCAATGTATGGCGTGGAGGGTAAGCGTTGTGACGCCTGTGGCATCGCGAGACACTACAGCAAGGTGTGCCACTAGAAAGACACCCACCAAAACACCAAGCTCGGCCCCAGCTCCCTGGTGCCCGAGCAGCTCACCGCCTCCGGATCAAGGACGTCAGACTCACTGTACCGAAGCATCGAGCACCTGATGTTTTTATCCAGGTTACCAGTTCTGATGTTACCTAACATAGTTAAGTTACATTTCACATCTGACACAAGTGCTGAAGCGAACGTGATTGGTTTAAGTCAGCTTTGCCGTCTCGGTCCCAGCGAGAATGACATTTTCGCCTGTCAGGATGGGGTGTTGGCTGCTACCAAGAGCCGGTGTAGCAGCAATGACTATAGGAGAGAATGATAGGGAAGCAGTCTTTTTCACCAATAGAAAATCACATCACAAAACACGAATTAGAACCTCACGAAAGCGCCATCTACAATTTGCTTAGACTACTATATTTGAGGAATAACTTATCTAATTTATTTCATCGAGTAAATATGAAATGCCTCTTGATTAGTAACTTGGTTTAATAAACCTCTTGAATTGTGGAATTATGTTGTGAAAATACCAACTTCAAAATAACCTGTTCATTAACTCCATTTAGCCATTTAGCTACTTGTAGTGCACGATAATAATGATAATGATACAAATATTAATAATACTAAAATCAATAAGGATAATAATGATGATATTAATATTATTAATAATAATAACAATAATGTTAATAATAACAATAATAATAAAAAAAAAAAAAAAAAAAAAATAATAATAATGATTATTATTATTATGATAATATTAACAATAGTAATACTGCTATTGCTACTACTACTGATACTACTAGTACTACTCCTACTCCTACAACTACTACTACTGCTACTGCTACTACTACTACTACTACAACAACAACAACTACTACTACTACTACTACTACTACTACTTATTACTACTACTACTACTACTACTAC
>JAXIVD010000309.1:157500-165407 GCA_036785275.1 Cancer borealis | reverse complement strand
TTTTGTTGGGTTGGGCGTCTGTTGTATGACGTTGAAAAATGCAAGGTGGTGTCATCAGCATAGGAGTGGATAGGGCATTGAGTCAGATTTAGGAGATCATTGATGAATAATAGAAAGAGAGTGGGTGATAGGACAGAACCCTGAGGAACACCACTGTTGATAGTTTTAGGAGAAGAACAGTGACCGTCCACTACAGCAGTAATAGACCGGTCGGAAAGGAAACTGGAGATGAAGGTACAGAGAGAAGGATAGAATCCGTAGGAGGGTAGTTTAGAAATTAAAGATTTATGCCAGACTCTATCGAAGGCTTTCGCTATGTCAAGGCCGACAGCAAAGGTTTCACCGAAGTCCCTAAAAAAGGATGACCAAGATTCAGTTAGGAAAATAATAAGATCACCAGTAGATCGGCTTTTACGGAAACCATACTGGCAATCAGAGAGAAGGTTGTGAGCTGATAGATGCCTCATTATCTTCTTGTTAAGGACAGACTCAAAGGTTTTAGAAAGGCAGGAAATCAAAGCTTTAGGGCGGTAGTTAGAAGGATAGGAGCGGTCACCTTTTTTAGGGACAGGTTGAATGTGAGCAAACTTCCAGCAAGAAGGATAGGTAGAAGTAGAAAGACACAGACGAAAAAGTTTGACCAGGGAGTGAGCGAGTTCGGAAGCACAGTTTTTGAGAACAACAGGAGGGATTCCATCCGGACCGTAAACCTTCCGAGAATCAAGGCCAGAGAGGGCATGGAAAACGTCATAATAAAGAATTTTAATTCTAGGGATGAAGTAGTCAGAGGGTGGAGGAGTAGGAGGAATATGCCCAGTATCATCCAAAGTAGAGTTAGTAGCAAAGGTTTAAGCAAAGAGTTCAGCTTTAGAGAAAAAAGAGACAGCTGTGGGGCCATCTGATTGAAGTAAAGGAGGGAAAGATGAAAAAGTAAAATTGTTAGAGATATTATTGGCTAGATGCCAGAAATCACGAGAAGAGTTAGAGTTGGAAAGACTTTGACATTTTCTATTAATAAAAGAGTTTTTAGTAAGTTGGAGAATAGATTTGACATGATTACGGGCAGAAATATATAGGGCATGAGTTTCAGCAGATGGATGGCTACGGTACCGTTTGTGAGCCGCCTCTCTATCATTGACAGCACGAGAACAAGCAGAGTTAAACCAGGGCTTTTTGGCTTTAGTATTAGAGAAAGTATGAGGAATGTATAGCTCCATGCCAGAGATAATCACCTCTGTTATGCGCTCGGCAGAAAGAGAAGGATCTCTGACATGGAAGCAATAATCATCCCAATGAAAATCAGAATAGTACTGCCTCAGGTCCTCCCACTTAGCAGAGTTGAAATACCAGAAGCACCTCTGCTTAGGCGTGTCCTGAGGCTGCACTGGAGTGATAGGACAGGTAACAGAAATAAAATTGTGATCGGAGGAGCCCAACGGAGAGGAAAGTTTAACAGAGTAAGCTGAAGGGTTGGAAGTTAGGAAAAGATCAAGAATGTTGGGCGTGTCTCCAAGGCGGTCAGGGCTACGGGTAGGGAACTGCACTAGCTGCTCTAGGTCATGAAGGATAGCAAAGTTGAAGGTTTGTTCACCAGGTTGGTCAGTGAAAGAAGATGAAAGCCAAAGCTGGTGGTGAACATTGAAATCCCCTAAAATGGAGATCTCAGCATAAGGAAAGTGAGATAGGATGTACTCCACTTAGGAAGTCAAATAGTCAAAGAATTTTACATAGTCGGAGGAATTGGGTGAGAGATATACAGCACAGATGAATTTAGTTAGAGAATGACATTGAAGTCTTAGCCAGATGGTAGAACATTCTGAAGATTCAAGATTGTAGGCACGAGAGCAAGTAATGTCGTTACGTACATATGCGTAACAGCCAACTTAGGATTGAAAATGAGGAGAGAGAAAGTAGGAGGGAACAGAAAAGGGGCTGTTGCCAGTAGTCACAGACAACTGTGTTTCAGTTAGGAAGAGAAGATGAGGTTTAGTAGAGGAGAGATGGTGTTCCACAGATTAGAAATTAGATCTAAGGCCACGAATGTTGCAGAAATCGAGAGGAAAAGTGTTAGAGGAAGTGTCAAGACACCCGAGGTCGTCAGCAGAGGGGCAGTCCGACCTGGGGACATTTATGGTCCCCTCCCCAGATGGGGACTCCGAGGCTGGGTATGGTGAAGCCATTTTTAAAATTTAATTTGAAGAGAGTGTAAAAGTGTAAGGTGTAGTAATGTTATGTAGGTTGTAGAAGAAGTTGTCTTTAGAGAGCAGGCTGCAGTTGCTCTCGTGTAAATGAGACACTAAGGGAACCAGGAAGAGAGGACACGGGGAATCACTCAGTCTGCAGCACTGCCTACATCCCCGTAAGTACCTCTCCTGGAGTATTCCACCGGGCGGCAGGTGTTTACAGCCTACTTCATGTACACACACGCATGAACACACACACACACACACACACACACACACACACACACACACACACACACACACACCTGAACAGACACACACATGAACACACACACACATGAACACACACACACACATACACACACACATGAACACACACACACACCCCTCACCTGGTGGTCTAGTGGTTAGGACGCTCGCTTCACAAGCGAGAGGTCGCGGGCTCGATCCCCACGCCGGGTAGGAGACATATGGACCAAGTCTCTTATAAGTGTGTGGTCCCTGTTCACCAGACAGTAATGGGGTACCTGATCTCAGACGGGGTTTGTGACCCACTTTCAGGGGGGAGAAAACAAATTTCCCACACACACACACACACACACACACACACACACACACACACACACACACACACACACACACACACACACACACACACTCATACAAAGTGGTGCTTCATTGCAATGCGTCTTTGATGCTGTTCATGATTACTGTAACGTATAGTCACTGCAAGTATATTTAAATAAAACTAAGGTTATGTATTCTCTAAAGATTGAATTAAGGAATAAGTAAAGTTTTAATTTGGTAATGATCATTTAGATGTTGTTGATGACTTTGTTTATCTTGGAGTTAAATTCAATCACAATGTACTTTTTCATAAAGTGAAAGGTAAGCTTGATGAATACAAAAGAAGCTACCGATGGATAACTAAGGAAAAAAAACTGAATTAGCCTTTTTAATATACGTCTTGACCTGTATGATAAACTTGTAATGCCTACTTTGCTATACGGATGTGGGATATGAGGCTATGGAAGTGATCACCAACTCAACACATTACGTAACAAATTCTTGAAAATACTTCTTAAGCTCAATAAATTCACATAAACTTGTTTGATATCCGAATGCACTATATTTATTTATAAAAAAAAATGAGTGCAAGACGCGCGACAATATAAATCATCATAGCTTACACGAGTAAGTTGATTTTTAAATAGCCATAAAATATCAAACTTATTCACCCAAGTTGCAGCTGTTATAGGCTCAAGGATTAAGTAAGCATTTAAGTTGCGTTCAAGTGACATTGATTTTTTTTCTTCAATAATGGTTGGAAGGAGGAAGAAGGTGGTAGCACAGTGGCTAGTGTTCGAGTCCCGATATCCGTTGGCCACTTTTCTTTGATATTACCGCCGAATAATCAAAGATTACCCCAAAATCCTACCATACACTGTCCTCAAATGGGACTTGCATTGTTATATGCATTAGAGGTAGTAGCAGCATGTAGCCTCACTTGCTCTCAACTTCAAGAGTCACTATAAAACAAATTTTAACCTGACCCACTAAAGGCGTGGTCACACTAGCTATTGATATCGATTGATCTGGGGTTATGGCTGGATTGGCCAGCCATTTGAGTTGCATTGGCTACTGATTCTTGCTGCACCGAGCTAGCGGTAAAAACGGTGTTTTGCTAGCGCTAGCGGTAGACGAGTGACCACGCCTTTAGAAACTATCGTTTATTCAGTATATATGCAACAAAAAAAATATTGCACTTCTTTTTTCAATGACGTTTTATGAGTATGAGACAAAATAGGATAGACGACAATACAAGAAAACATCCAAATATAAATTTTAATTCGATGCAAATATAGCATTTACTTCTCGCATGACAAGATCAAGGCGTAAGAGGTCACAAGAAGAAGAAGAAGACCAAAACAAACCTTTACAAAGGCCACCAACATAAATAGTTCAATTCATTGGTCCCATGACGCTATTATAAGTCTCATGGAAAATGTTCATGAGCAGAAGAAGAAGAGAGGTGCTTCCTCCATAACAGCTTGTATTGTTGTTATGATCAGCTGATTCCACAAGGTTAGTGGTTCTACTTGTGTGTGACCAGACTGCTAGTCGTATCGCTGTAAATCCAGGGAAAACGGAAGCCAGGCTAGCGTTAGCAATACCTAGTGTGACCGTAGCTTAACGGGCAGAAGGTTGTCCATCCCAGCCTCCATGCAGCGTATCAGAGCCACAGGTGTATGATGTAAAACAAATAAATGACATGTGTTATGTATAGATTAATAACTACATTTACTGAAATTATATCATATATATGTTATACATCGATGTAAACTCAAAATTGGAATATTAAATGAACAGTTGTAGTTGTAAGGTACTATATTGTTAATAGTGTACTGTAGGACGCAAGTAATGTCAATGATACAGGTGACGAATTCCATTACTCATTTAACTACAACCACTTCAAAAGGGAAAGGAGATCATATCTAAAAATATATTATGCTAATATTAATGTTATGAAATTGCAAAATGTGTTTAACATTAAAAACATTCATACTATGTGTGATATATCTGAGTTTCATTTTGTATTTTGAATTTTGTTTTTAGATTAAGTGATGTAATAATTTTCAAGTAGTGTTTGTAGTTTCTTGATAAATAACTTTTCTTTATTGCCCAATCGTCATCGCTAGAGTAATATAAACCTAATAACACACACACACACACACACACACACACACACACACACACACACACACACACACACATGGTCCGCTATCATAGTGGTTAGCGCACTCGGCTCACAACCGAGGGACCAGGGTTCGATCCCCTGGGCGGACGGAGATTATTTGGGCGAGTCTCCTTTCACGTGTAGCCTCTGTTTACCTAGCAGTGAGTAGGTACGGGATGTAAGTCGAGGGGTTGTGACCTCGTTGTCCCGGTGTGTTGTGTGTGAGTGGTCTCGGTCCAACCCAAAGATTGGTCACTATGAGCTCTGAGCTCTTTCCATAGGGGGACGGCCGGCTGTCTCGAGAGACCAGCAGCAGGCTGTGACAATGAATTACACGCACACACACACACACACACACACACACACACACACACACACACACACACACACACACACACACACACACATACACATTAAACGCTAATAGTTTCAAAACCAAAAGCTCGCTGATCAAAAAATCAATAAAAAAGTGAGAACCTGAGTTGGTGCTTGGGTGTCATCCGGACCTGCAATTACCTGGCGGACAAAGAACTCACTCAGGTGGAAAGGTAAATGAGACGAGAAGATAGCAAGTGTGTGTGTGTGTGTGTGTGTGTGTGTGTGTGTGTGTGTGTGTGTTTTGTTATCAATGTGGTCACCTCTTTCCAACCATGAAGATATAGCACAAACACATACTTCCAACAAAACTCCTGATGTTTTAGCTGCGCTTCTACTTTCATCTATTTAATTCATAAACATTTGCATGTTTTTTGCTCGCATCAATTCGATTTTTAGTGCAGCTCATTTTAAGTATCACCGTGTTTGTGTGGAACAAGTTCAGTGTTCATCATGTTTTATTCTAATTGATGTTTTATCAAAACGTGGAGTAAAGGCGTAAAACTATGATAGACAATATAAATAGACTGCACTGCATTTAGTAACCGTTGGTTATGATCGGGAGTGACGGTGAGAAAGAGCAAGAGAGAAAGACGAGAGAAAGAGAGAGAGAGAGAGAGAGAGAGAGAGAGAGAGAGAGAGAGAGAGAGAGAGAGAGAGAGAGAGAGAAAAAAAAAAAAAAGAAGAAAAAAAGAATGAAAGAAAGAAAGAAAAAAGAAAGAAAGAAAGAAAGAAAGAGAAAAAAGAAGAAGAAAGACTAAGACAGACATACACACATGCAGTCATACAAAGACAAACACAGAAAAAGACAACACAATGTAAATACACAAGCATTTTGAGTTAAACAGAAACAAATCAGACAAATAAACGAGAAGAAAGGCAATAAAAAAGCGAGGAAAGAAAACAGAGATGTGTATTGGTAAAAAAATGTATATAAGGAAAGAAATACGACATGGACTTACTAATTAACAAGGGTGAAATGCCAGGTGTCGGTGTGTCAGTGATGCTTCCTATTCATGGCAGAGACTGAAGGGATGAGATGAAAGGGTGAGGGACAAGGAGTGATACGAGGCTGATTACTATAGAAGGAAGCTGGGGAAGGGTGGGTAATATGTGCTGGGAGAGAGAGAGAGAGAGAGAGAGAGAGAGAGAGAGAGAGAGAGAGAGAGAGAGAGAGAGAGAGAGAGAGAGAGAGAGAGAGAGAGAGAGAGAGAGAAATCAGTAAATGAGTTAGTCTCCCTGAAAACGCACATACTACGCAATATTGAGGGAAACGGAGAACAAAGATCAATAGTTTTTACAATTACTGAAAACTAAACAACCCGATGGTGATTTACGGAGCAGCTCAGTGCCTCAGTGGTGCAGTAGTTAGCACGTCTGACTACCAGTCCGCTGGCACGAGTTCGATCCCGGACGAAGGCAGGCGGCACACAGTTCACCCAGCTGTTAATCCTTCCAAACGAGTTGGTAGATAAATGGGTACCTAGGGTAACCTGGGGAAGGTAAACTGTGGAAAGTCGGATATCACAGTGGCCCTGTCTCCCGGCGTACGGGTTAGTTTCCACCACAGGTTCAAAGGCCTATTTGACGGAAGATGATCGCCCGCAGCTACGCACAGCTACAGCGTGTGCCACAACTTTATCAGTCTTGTTGTAATGGTATGTTATATTCACTTAAATGTCTATGTGTTTCTTTGTTTTGTGAGGTATGTGGATTGTGTGGCGTGATGTCTTAAAAGTTGTATTTCGATGCATTCCATCCCATGCGGTGCGGTGCGGTGGGATAGGATGGGATTGAATAAGATGGAATGGGATGGGATGGAATGGAATGGGATGGGATGGGTGGGAATAAGATGGGATGGGATAAGATGGGGCAATATGGGATAGGATGGGATGGGATGGAATGGGATGGGATGGGATGGAATGGGATGGGATGGGATAAGATAGAATGGGATGGGATAGGATAGAATGGGATGGGATGGGATGGGATGGGATGGGATGGGATGGGATGGAATGGGATGGAATAGAATGGAATGGTCCGGTGTGCTGAACACTCCTGGAAATAGGATTAGTCCTTCAAACCCACTTATGCTACTAGATGTTTTTCAATAGTTTTTTGACATCTAAACAAGTCTGGAAGGGATGGGAATGGAAAAAAAGAAAAAAGTATATATTACGGATCAGTTACGCCTGGATGGCTTCTGAAGATATAACGAATAATAAATTTTAAAAAAATACGAAGTCATTGGACCGAGATGGTCACATAAATATCTCCCTCCAGTTCAGCTTTTCGTGGAGCTCCTTTAGTCTAAACAGCTTTGAAACTCACTCCCTTCCTGCTGCTTCTTCCACTCCACCAGCTGGCACCTCGCACAAGGCAAGCAAGATGAAGGAAACATAAGCAACGCATAGGAATTATACGAAAGGAGAGAAAGTAAAAAGTGAGACGACGAACAGAGGGAGAAAAATAGAGAGAACACACACCTTCACTAACTCAAATCTCGCTGCTGCGGTTCGTGTCTTTACACACACATGTACGCACACAGAATCTTACTCTCTCATTCATACACACACACACACACACACACACACACACACACACACACACACACA
>JAXIVD010000309.1:135000-150000 GCA_036785275.1 Cancer borealis | reverse complement strand
AAGAGGTAGTAAAGAAAAAGATAACATTACATTAATAAATTCAAAGATAAAACTATCATTAGACTTTATCAAATCGTTGTTAAAGTTCCCGAAAACGTTAATACTATGATACTTCCTGTCATTAGCTGTACCAAGAAATTCACTTAAAGACTGCAAAAACTCATTTATATTACCTCTAGGAGGCCTATAAATACATCGATATAGATAAATTTTGTAGCCATATTTACATTCAAGGCCTAAGCATTCTATAGAAGGTTCTGTAAGGCAAAATTCATTTGCAATGTTTGTTTGATAACAATCAGATATGTACATAGTAACACCACCACCATATCTGTTTCTACACTGGTTGAACATATTATATCCTGATAGCTGATAAAGGTTAACTAGGTCAGTATCAAGTCTTGTTTCGGTAAATCCAATAATATCAAAACTTATAGCTTTGTTAACTAACACCGTGTCATAAAAAAAAACTTGTAAATTAGTGGGTATAGACCTAATGTTCCTATTAAGTATTGTTAGTATGTTGGCGTCATAACAATCGGAAGATAAAGAATCTAAAAATATATATTCCGATTTAGGGATATTATGATATGTGGACAATACACATGAATGATTTATATCTAGTTCGTTGTTGTATTTATCGTCTATTACATAAAAAAGATCAAATAATATATTACTATATATGGAAGTAGAATATTCACATGTAAAATATCAAAAAGTTCATCGTTATCTATAGAGGTAAATGGTAATACAGCGGAATGTAATGCTAATGTCATTGTATATACGTATGAAAAAAGGAAACGATACGCAGTATGAATGGCTTCAACTTACAGTACTCAATTCTTCCTATGATCCTTTCTGTTGAGTCCTGTTCTGGTTGGATGATAATGTTTTGTCGGCCTTCCCTTTGTCCACGTCGTGTGTGTGTGTGTGTGTGTGTGTGTGTGTGTGTGTGTGTCTGTGTGTGTGTGTGTGTGTGTGTGTGTGTGTGTGTGTGTGTGTGTCAATCTTAAATGGCGTGTATAAGGAGGTTAAACATTCATACATACGAATCATATTTTGAAGGAAATATTAATAAAGATAAAGAAACTCACTAACATACTTATCAATTTACCAATGCAGAAAAAAGTGGCATAAACAAGTGATTGAATATGGAGATAATCAGTACAACGTAAAAAATCATAAGTAAATAGGAAACCAAGTTGAAAAATCAAAAGTAAACTGTATACATAAGATTATGACATCAAGTGTATCACTCAGCAAATCAGTGTTTCCCTGCTTTCTTCGCCATTTGGTCCTTGTGAGCAATTTTCAAAAACATTGAAACATAGTGGAGATGCGAGAGGGACTGGGGAGAGAGAAGTGGCAGGAGAACTAAATATGGTGAGAAAAAAAAAAAGAGTACACACAAAAAAAAAAAAAAAAAAAAATGGGAAGGGACACACGAGAGGACAGAAAGGAAATGGGAATTTATATACACTACATTGACTGAGCAATTTGTGAATTTGAGAGAGAGAGAGAGAGAGAGAGAGAGAGAGAGAGAGAGAGAGAGAGAGAGAGAGAGAGAGAGAGAGAGAGAGAGAAAAAAAAAAAGGGCAGGGTGAGTTTAATGTTAAGTATGGGTGAGCGAGTAAGTGAAATCGGCAGGTGTCTTGTGTGCCACGTAGTCAGGGATCACTGCGACTGCGTCACCACCAACTAAACAGCCAATACCGTCTTGAAACTGTTAATGGAGCAGATAACAGCAACTTTCAGAAGAATCTTTCATTTCCAGAACCAAGCACCAACATTGGCACACATATTCCTCCTTGGGGATTGTCCTTTTGATAAAAAAAAAAAAAACCGTTAGTCACCTAAAAACTCAAGATGGTGGCCATTTTTCAAATGGCCGCCATTGAATATTGAAATATTGCATTTCGCAATAGAATCGCAAAGACTTGTCCTATTTGAATGAACATTTTTTACTATGTAGAATCCGAATTTGGAATCATGGACTTACTCAATGGCTTTCTTGTATCATATATCAGTCCTAGAATCCTAATATTCTGCTAAATTAGAGGTTCATGTTACGTCTGACTCGGCTAAAGTGCATGATAGTCTACATCGTAGTAGTGTTAGAGGCTTAGTATGTGTAGCATCTTCCTGTGCAAAGCTTCCAAACTGGACATGACACGATGCGGTGATGGGCGGCGTTGAGATACTTGCAGCGGAAGGTGTAGAGTACTAGCTCAACAGTGCGGATGTCAACACAACCAGGGCACACTGGTGGCACCGCTGCTATGAAACTCAGCATGGGGTTCGGTATCAGCTGAATAACTAGTTTAGTGTAGCTAAATAATTAGTTTAGTGTCCCAAATGCTGTCTAATAAAACCCGCATCAGTTAACTACTGTAGATTACATGTAGTTTAACATAGATGTTTAGTTAGATAGCCGCGCCTGAATTGACAGTGTGCGCCAGCGCGGGAGAACCGAGCCAAGGGTAACGGGGCTTTACATTGCTTTGCATGTGGTTACCTGGATGGTGTACAGATCGTACGGAACTTATATGACACTGGATGAACGATTAGGCTAGGTGTAGATCATATATTTTTATTCCCGAACTTAGTCGTATCCCATACTTTATTGTGCATGATTGTGATCAAGGTGGTAAAAGGATAAACCCTCAGCCTTGATAAGTTGAATACAGATCATTAGCATACTGTGATACCTTGATTACCATTCATCAAGATGGCAAATACAGATCCAAGACCGTCTACATTCCGGACTGACTGAAGCAAGTGTTGTCTTTGTCAAAAGAAGAGTGAAGAGCTCAAGTCACCACGTGCACAACAACCACAAGAACATGATGGCTACACTATGATTGCGACTAATATTCCCCTCTTTCACGCAATTAATGAGATGCCTATTGTTTTGGATCCAGCCAGACTTGATGAGGGTGGTGGCATTGGATAAACTCCGAGGAGGACCAAGGCGCAGTATCACCAAAGTTGTCGCCTTATGTTCAACAACATGAAACTGGAGAGCCAGAAAAAGAAGATCAGAGTGTACTCAGTCAGTAGAATGCCAGACCAAGCTGCGTAGAACCAGCCTTGAAGGCCAAACGTGTTTCATATGTGACACAGAAGCTCCATCCTCTGAACGCAGACAAGTTATGACAATGAACCTCAATAACAGACTTAATGAATGTGCCCAAACTTTAAATGACGGAAAACTTCTTGTAAGACTCAGCGGTGGAGATGCTATTGCACAAGAGCACAAATACCATTTTGCATGCTTGACAGATCTGTACAATAGAGAGAGGACGTACCTCAGAGCCACCAGGAGACTTGAACAGGAACGTCCACCCGAAGAGGATGCCCACCCATAGGTATTCTCAGACCTAGTCACATATCTAGTGGAGACCACCAGATATGGTGAGGATCCTTCAGTCTTTCGACTTGTAGACATAGTTCACCTGTATGTCCAGCGCCTGGAACAGCTGGATGTTGATGCTCCATAAGGCTTAAGAAAAAACTGCTGTCAGAAATACCAGAGTTGGAAGCTCACAAGCAGGGAAGGGATGTTCTTCTGGCTTTCCAGAAAGATATGGGCTTCGTCTTGTCAGAAGTCTCTGACTATTATAGTGAAGCTATTATCCTTGGCAAAACAACTAACATATTGCGAAGGCATATGCTAGATCACAAGTCCACATTTGGTGGAACTTTCCATGAGAGGTGCATCGAGCAGGCCATTCCACTCACTCTTCTTCAGTTTGTGGCCATGTTTGAACAAAGTTTCTATCGGTCCTTCCAGTCGTGTGAGGACTGCTGACGGAGCCTCGTCAACTTCTGCGGTCGATTCTGTCCGTTCTTTGGAGCGGTCTTCTTTCCTTATCATGTTGTTACTGATATTCATGCAGCGGCTGGTATGGATGTTTCCCAAGATACGCCGTTGGTCGAAGGCGCATTGCCTCGTCAATTGGGTCGTTCCGCGTCCCAAGATTCCGTGACTTCTGTGAGCCGTGACTGTTCTCTTGTTAATTCCATCTCACCGGGGCATTCTGGCTCTGGTGGTGCGGAGTGTGTGGGTAGCACGAGTACCCCTGCCAAAGTGGATTCCCGTTCAAAAGTCCCGACCCTTCAGTCCGACTCTTCTCCTCGTATCCCGGTTAACCCTCTTGCAGGGGCTTCTGGCCTTTCCAGTACTCGCCGTATTACCGTTCCCAGACAGCTCGGTAAAGTAAAGGGTAAAGGGGGGTCACTCACAGGGATTCGCCCGCCACGAAACTCTTAGTAATAGTTTTCCGGATCCTCCAATGGAATTGTAGAGGTCTCCGGGCCTCTTGGGAGGAACTCCGAGTTTTGGTTTCCAGGTTTTCTCCTGCCTGTCTTTGTTTACGTTTACAGGAGGCGATGCTCGGAGACTTCACTCACTCAAGTCCTCCCGGATATCGTGCCTTCTTCAGTACCCCTATTCCTGGTCAGGGCCACTACGGTGGCACCGCTATTTTCGTTCGCTCTGATGTCCCTTTTGTTTCCCAGCAGCTTCACACCCAGCTGCAGGCTGTTGCTGTCAACGTTTTCCTTGGCAAATTTTATACATTATGTAGCCTTTATCTCCCTCCCGATGTTCCTGTCGTAAGGGCAGATCTTGATGGCCTAGCACGTGTTCTTCCCTCTCCTTTCCTCTTGTTGGGGGATTATAACGGTCGCCACCCTTTGTGGGATGGTGGTGCTTCTGTAAGTATGGTGCTCGGGAGTGCTGTGTAGCTAGTTGGTTGACTGGAGAGAGGAAAACTCAATCTCCAGTTGAGGTTTTTTTATTATCAAAAATATGGTTACTATAAACAATATATAAATTTTAACAATAAATATCAAATAGTGTATGCGTGCTGTCTGAGTACAGAGCGCGCCCAGTTGATGTAGAAGAGCTGGTCTGCAGCACAATAAGATACATAAACATATAAACAAAAGAAAAACATAAATAAAGATACATGATGAGTACAATGTAAATAATGAAAATAATGAAAAATATAAAAATACAAAGTTTATAATAGTTGTGGCTACTCGACCTACATACTTAGGGAACGGGTGTCGCACGTTCTCTAAGTCTTAAGGGGAGACTGCTACAATACGCCTCCCCTAGTGACGAGGAAGGAGGAACGAGAATCCTGTGATTGCCTGGGAACAGTGTTGAGTGGAGTCCATGAGGCTGGCGACGACCGTACGACTGCGGGTGGTAACCGGCAGAGGGTGGCAGGGAGCCGAAGAGGTCTGTCACCATTGAGGCCTGACAGGGCAGGTGCAGGTGGTGGGTCCATTCTGACGTCCTCCCCAGTTGTACCGTGAAGTCGCTGCCAGGGTGAGAGAGGTCGTGAAGCTGACGGAAAGAGACGATTTGCATCTGTAGTCCGTGTCAGCTGTGAGAGCGACCTTGACGCCTGGGAGTGTAAGAAGACGACACGGCAGTGGAAGAAGGCGTCTGCTGGAGTGTTGTCTGCACAGAACTGCCTGAAGACTATGTGCTGGAGAGTAGAGTAATCCACAGGGCGATGTATAATCCACAGGGCGTTGAATAATCCACAGGGCGGTGAATGGTGATGGTGGAGTTGATCACTTTAACGCCGCGAGGCGGGGGGCAGGGATTGGACATTAATTTGCACTGAGGGTGCAAAGGGGTGTTGAAGACACAGAGGCGCATTGTGGGCGCTGGGGTTGGTGATGACGCATGAAGGCGTCAGAAGTGCGCATGAGGCGGCTGAGGAGGCATGGCCTGCGATAAACGCGCATAGGCCGTGCCGAAGACGCAGTGACGGCGTCTGAAATGGCACAGAAGGTGCCAGGGTGGGTGGGAGGGGATAACCTCATAAGTGGCAATTACACAGAAGTGTAATTTTCTCCTGACCTTAGGCTCAATCCTGCGAACACCATAAAGGAGGCAGGGCTTTTTGCCAAAAGGAGTGATCTAGCGAATAAGTCTAATGAGACTCAGGCCATCACACTGGGAAAAATGTGCTCCTTGATAGCACAGGCTATATGCCACTTATAACCATAGCTAGTCACTCTGGGTCACCAATTGTAAGTGTGGTGCCTAGTGGAGTGACTGGGGTGCTAGTTGGTTGTCTGGAGAGAGGAAAACTCAATCTCCAGTTGAGGTTTTTTTATTATCAAAAATATGGTTACTATAAACAATATATTAATTTTAACAATAATTATCATAAATAGTGTATGCGTGCTGTCTGAGGACAGAGCGCGCCAAGTTGATGTAGAAGAGCTGGTCTGCAGCACAATAAGATACCTAAACATATAAACAAAAGAAAAACATAAATAAAGATACATGATGAGTACAATGAAAATAATGAAAATAATGAAAAATATAAAAATACAAAGTTTATAATAGTTGTGGCTATTCGACCTACATACTTAGGGAACGGGTGTCGCACGTTCTCTAAGTCTTAAGGGGAGACTGCTACACTTCCAACCCTGGCGGGATTTTAATTGCTTTTTTTTATTGAGGATGAGGGTTTGGAACTTTTAAACACTGGGGATGCAAAAAACTTTCATAGTCAGACGGGGACTTTTACTTCTATTGATCTTTCCGTTTGTACTTCTAATTCTCTTCTTGACTTTACCTGGCGGATCCTACCAGATTTGTACGGTAGTGACCACTTTCCAATTTTATTAGAATATGTGGATTCTGAACCGCAATCGCGCCCTCCTCGCTGGCGCTTAGATCGGTCGGATTGGCAGCGTTTTACGGATCTTACCTCCTATGTTCGACCGTTGGCTGATTTTGGTACTTGTAACGATGCCGCTGCCTATTTCACAGATGTTTTGCACTCTGCGGCCCTTCAGTTCGTCCTCAAGACATCTGGCTTGTTTCCCAAGCGTCTCGTTCCCTGGTGGAACGCAGATTGCACTGCTGCTGTGAGAGAAAAACGGTCTGCTTTTTCGAGACTTTGCCGCCACCGTGGAGACCCTCTGTGCTTGGAGGCTTTTCGGCAAGCCCGTGCTCGAGCGCGACGTATTTTAAAGGAGGCTCAGCGAAATTCTTGGAGGGTTTACCTATCTTCCATTACCTTTCGAACTCCTCTCACGGCAGTCTTTAACAAAGTCCGTAAGATCTCTGGAAAGTTTTCTCCCCCTCCTCTTCCGGTTCTGTCCCATGCTGGGGAGAAGGTGGCAGATCCTAAAACTGTTGCTGACCTGTTTGCCGGCCACTTCCCTAGTGTCTCTCGGAGGGATCCTACTGCACAAGGGCCCATATACACAAAAATTCTTAAATCGCTAAGTTGGACTTAAATCACGAGTTGGACTTAAGAGTTCATCTTAAGCGCGAAGTCCGTCTTAAAGTTGATCTTAACTGGCGGTCACGTTAAGTCGGCCGGGGACCGAACTTAGCGGGCCGGAGTTAGACTTAAGTCGACAAAATGGCCGAATGTCAACAAGTCCGTCACCGCCAACTGAGGGTTTACCAGCCTCGAAAAGACGTCTTAAACATGCTGATTGACGCCGAGCTGGTAAGGAGATACCGGTTGGATCGTGCAGGAGTGCTATACGTGACTGATTTGGTGAGAGGGGCATTGCAGAGCCCCACTTCAAGGAGTCATGCACTGACACCGGAGTTGAAAGTTCTCATCACACTGCGTTATTTGGCCAAGGGCAAGATGCAACTCTGCAACAGTGACGATCTAGGACCAACCCAAGCGTCAGTAAGCAGAGCTATTACTGACACATTGCAAGCACTCACCCACCCAGAGTTATTGTGTGACCCTGTGAAGTTCCCTCTCACCCTACCTGAAATCCGCCGTAAGCAAGAGGAATTCCAACAAATTGCAGGTTTCCCTGGCGTTGTGGGTGTCATTGATTGCACCCACATCAGGATAATGGCTCCACGGGACCAGGAACACGCATATGTTAATAGAAATAAATTCCACAGCATCAACACTCATTAAGCGTTTGATGCTTCCTACGGAATAATGGATGTTGTTGCAAATTGGCCTGAGTCCACTCATGATGCCCGTATTTGGCGGGAAAGTGGACTCAGAACCCTCTTTGAAGACAATCATGTAGCACCAAATTCATGTCATCTACTTGGAGATAGTGTTACCCAGCAGACGACACCTGTTTACTCCCTTCCCTCGGCCACAGACAGATGCACAAGCAGCTTACAACAGGTTAATCCGTTATGTGGTCACTTATTATTAATGTCATGCTGAGCTAGTACCATTATAACATAACCTAATCTAACATTGCATAGCTAGGCATTAGATGGTGCTCATTTGTAGACGTCATAAGTATATTATGTTATCAACCATCCCCACACACATAAAAATGAAACAATATATATATATATATATATATATATATATATATATATATATATATATATATATATATATATATATATATACATATATATTTATTATTATATATATATATATATATATATATATATATATATATATATATATATATATATATATATATATATATATATATATATATATATATATATATATACACATTTATATATTTGGTGCACTTGTGCCTTTGACAGTTATGTATTGAGTAGGTATCAATTAGCATTCCGACATTTTTTCTGGTAGTGACACATTGGCCAATATGTAATGGGTCTCATACTCACCACATGATGAACATTCACAGCCGCGGTTACATTCGTGACATGAGTGGACTCACAAGACCAGTCAATTTGATTGGTAAATGATTCACAGGAAGAAATAATTGTGATCGTGGGGCTTGCCGTATGAGAGGAACAATTCTGCCACATTATATTATCTGTCAAAAGATGAGGTAATGCCTGCAATTGTACATCTGTAATAGATGTCCCATCCCTTTCTTAACAACATACTCCTCTTTCAGGGCACATAAGAGGACAAGATCCGTTGTGGAACGCGGAATCGGCCAGCTCAAAAGGCGGTTTCACGTTTTCCATGGTGAAATCCGCCTCACACCTGCGAAAACCTGCAAAATAATTGTTGCATGTGTCATCCAGCACAACATATGTAAGAGGAGGAATATCCAGCTGCCGGATGACCCTATTGCTGAGGTGGAGGAAGAACAGCAAGGCCAAGAAGGTATGCAATTAACCATCTTTATTTATTCGTACTTGTACAACTTCTAGGGTATATAGTCAGACTGGACCCATCCTCAGGTATACGTACAGATGTGGTAAGAAACACCTCTCACCACATCTGTATGCATACCTGAGGATGGGTCCAGTCAGAGTACCCGAAACGTTGTACAAGTACGAATATATGAAGATGGGTTTACTGTGGATTTTTACGTTCATCGTCAACTTATATATATATATATATATATATATATATATATATATATATATATATATATATATATATATATATATATATATATAGAGAGAGAGAGAGAGAGAGAGAGAGAGATATTGATATATTGTTGCGGGCCCCGCTCGTCACCATAACATCGTCTAGGAAAGACGAGAGTCAGGCCCAACAGAGGAATGAACATTCTCTGAGGCGAAAGAGGAGGAAGAGGAAGAGGATGGTAAGGAAGAAAGCTACGCTAAGGTTATGACACTTGTTGCGGGCTCTGCCAGTGACATTAATGTCGACTAGAGAGGGTTAGAGTCCGGCCCAGTAGAAGTAGAGTGAAGCCTCTCTGAGGAGAAGCAGTAGCAAGGCATGCAAGGCATCATTACCAGTAGGTGCTTTCAACATCTGTAGGAATGTGAGGCGAGAGGCGAGAATCGGGGTGTGCACTGAATCAGCTGTATACGGCGAGGCATGGAAGAGGGTTACGCTTCTTTTGAGTAGAGACGAGGCTACGTGACGAAACCCACGTGGCCGCACAGACAACAGCCGTGGCGGGAAGAGAGAGAGAGAGAGAGAGAGAGAGAGAGAGAGAGAGAGAGAGAGAGAGAGAGAGAGAGAGAGAGAGAGAGAGAGAGAGCGAAAGCATTTCAAGGTCACGCAGCTGTGAGCTGCCAGCGAGCAATAATGAGTTTGTTGCTCGGTGCTACTTTAACTTCAGTTCTCCTCGTTCTCCTAATTTTCCTGTCTTTCCTTCTTTCTTCTTAGCGTTGCAACGTATCTCGTCTTGTGCTGTGTTCTTTTCCGCTTCTTCTCATATGCTTATTATCTCTTTAGGTCGCTTCTGAGTGTAGCAATGATTTTGTGTAGGGAAGTGTTTTTGACCTAGGCTATGCGAAGGGAGCGCAGGGCAGAGAGGCAGCTGCCTGGAGAGATTGTCATCTGGCAACATTACCTGAGGAGGCGGGAGTTGAGTGTTGTGTGTGTTTGAGATTTAGTTACCCACCGGCTGCCTTAGAGAACACATCTCCCGCTCGGAGCTCTCCCCAATTTGGCATTATTTTGTCTGTAACCTCCTCATATTTAAGGGAGTGGGTTTTAAGACTTGCCTGTTTAGTTAAGGGGTATTTTTGCGTAGCTAGACAGTAAGGCCCTGTCTATACGAGGACCAGGTTACTGTGCCAAGAGCCGTGACGAGTGTTGGCTGTATAATTACCATCTTGCTGAGGTAACTCCACCTAAGGTTTCAGTATCCAAAAAGTTCTCGCAAGGAGGTTCTGGATATTGTCGGGGTTTGAGTCTTGGGAAGTAGTTTCTGCGTTGTTTGCGTTGTCTTCGTTGTCATCGTTGTAATTAAGAGCCCATTATCTGGGGCCTCTTGTTGGATAACACAGACGAGGAGTAATCCCGTCTTAGTGTTTGTTTATTACGATTCATATAACGCACTGTAAGGAGTCCCCTCGGGGGAGGCTACTTTGCAGGGTGTTAGTTGAGTCGAGAGGGGATATTGTCCAACCAGGAGTGGGTGGAAAGGCACCTTGTGGACGGTATTCTGGTTGGAGCGATAGCTCCTTGTCTAGGCACTGTAATCTAGTGCTCGCTGTAAGTCTCTTTAAAATGTAAGGAGGAGAAGGTGGTTACTACTGGGAGATTCCTTATCCTTTGGAGGGTAAAAAGAACTGGCGACCTCTTAACGTTAACGGGGTGGCTGTAGGTGCTGTGTTTGGGGGCTAAGAATGCACAGGTTCCTTAACCGGGCACATCTTGTTTATAGCCTAGTTGTCCAGCCGCCGGCGAGTGGCCCTCGGAGAAGACTAGTCCTACGGGATGGGATAGTCGACTTTCCTTGTCCTTTGGTGGGTTAAAAGGACGTATAAACATCAGCACTACAGTTCGTACACGCCCGTAACGTGGTTGTGACTGGGTTGTTCATAAGCTGTGTTACGGCCCAATACAACAAGCCGTAACAACCCCTACCTCAATTACCACCACCACCAAGTTCGAGTCTGAGCCCGAACCCACCGGAACGGCTTCACCCAACAACAAGGCTCGAGTCCCCGACCAGGATATGTTTCGACTCGTCAAGGAAGCCGGCCTTCACTTTCGAGCTTATAAATAAGCCTGGCGGACCGGAGGAAGTGAGTAGGAACTTGTCCTCTCACCAGTGAACAACAACTTCTTGGATTACTACAACGGGATCACCATTACCACATAAGGCTGAGTAACCATACTGTCCCTGTTTTCCCCATCACGTCTCAGGATCCAATTAGGTTTATATTTATCCATATTTATGTGTATTTACGGTGTGTATGTTTTTTCTGTCTTGTGTGCATTGTTTTGGGTAGGATTTAATTTCAAGTAAAGTACATGTAAGACTCGCTCCCTTTGTTTTCCCCCACCGTGAAAAAGTTCTGGACCTACAATACCTGCACTTAAGTATTGTTGTTGTTTTTTTCTTGTTATGGCTACGGACCCCTTCGATAATCCCAGGTATACGGTCCAATAAGTTCATGGCCGTAATAAATGGCAACCGTGACAGGACTCCCTAAAGCCGAATCCCTTTAACTGCTCATTACCTCCTTATTAGTTTATTTTCCCGTTCTCCGAAAAATATTTTTCAACTGAAAATTATTTTTTCTGTGACCTTTTGTATTTGTGCTTATAACTAGTGGCTGACGGGACCCTTTCTAACTCTTGTTCCAGAACAAACAATTCAATAACTCAAATTTTTTCCCTGTGTACTGTGATGTGATAATTTTTTCTTTCTGTGACTATACGTGGTGTAATTTAAAGTTACCTTGTGTTCTATACATTTGCTCCCCGTGTGGTTAAAAGTGCTTTTGCCGATAACATAATGGTATTACACTTTCATTAGTACAGAAAAGAGTGGTAAAGGTTGTGTTCACCGATAACACTACCCATTTTTTGCACATAGGCAGGTGTGTAGTAGGTGTTATCCAAGTGTCGGAATATCTCTAGGTCCTTTGTACCCTCATATTCCCTCACCTCGCGGATCTTTTCTCATTAGTTAATGATGGCTAATTAACTAATCTCTTATACTCATCCGCTTCTTATTCAAGTCTCAAGTTTCAGTACTATTCACTCTTATTCAAGTCTCGTAAATTAGAATAATCCGGATCTTGTTCTAATGCCGTAAGTCTCTAGTTTACCTCCCTCATTCAGTGGAAGTACTCGTAAGCGTTTACTTAAGTATAATTTAGTTAATTTTCCAGGGTTAACTTCATTATCACTCTGCCAAATCCTCACTTAAGTAAATCACTTACCTCTTTAATCTTCAAGCTTTTTTCATTGTTTTTCAATTCTTGTTTTAATATTTATTCAGCATGGCTTCCGCCCCATTCGATGTAAATGATTTTTGTGCTGCCCCTTCTTTAGACAAAATTACAGCTCAAAATATAAAGAAAGATGAGTGGAAAGCCATTGCCAAGCACTTTCAAGTGCCTCTTTCATATCAAATGACTAAAGAAGTAATAAAAAATGTGGTGATTGAACATCTAGTACATGATAACTTCTTAGAGAGCACAGCTATAGAAATGTTAACCCCCATGTCAGCTTCTAGGGTGACCATCACTCATAGTTCCCCAACAGACAAAGATCCTAGCTCCCTAAAAGAACAAGACAGGAGTGCTCTTAGCCAGTTGGAATTAGAAAAACTAAAATTAGAATTTCAGTTTAAAATGCAGGAGATGCAGCTACAGGCACAGAAAGAAAAGGATGAAAGGGAACTACAGGCACAGAATCAAAGGGAAGAGAGAGTTTTTCAGTTACAAGAGCAGGACAGGAGACTAAAAGCTCAAAGGGAAGAGAAGGAGTTAGAGATTAAGGAGTTAACTTTACAGAATGATTCAAAGTTCAGACAGGAAGAGATAGATTTAAAGAAGAAATTGTCAACTTTCAATCCTGCTACTGCTGCCCCGCTAGTCCCTACTTTTGATGAATCAGATGTTGACGGGTCATTAAAAGCATTTGAAAGCGTTGCTAAACGTAATGAATGGCCGGAACATCTGTGGATATCCCTCCTTGTCCCTAGGCTCATAGGTAAGACATACAGGGTGTACAATAGTCTTTGTGAGCAAGATGACTATGCACAATTGAAACTTAGTATTTTGGATGCCTACTCTATAACACCTGATGGGTACAGACAACAATTTAGAAAATACATTAAGCCAGATTTCCACACCTATGTAGAATTTGCTAGTGAAAAATTAAGGCAATTTAAGAAATGGCTAGATGCAACTAAAACTACCACCTTTTCTGAACTAGTAAACTTGATTGTAATGGAAGAATGGAAGAACAAACTACCTTTTAACGTCCTGAGACATGTTGAGGAGCGGGGAGAGTGTGAACTCATGCAAGCCGCCAAAGTGGCCGATGCGTATGTCTTGTTAATGGGATCCCTGGGTAGTAGAGGTCGTGGTTCACAGCATAATGTTAGGTTCTCCTCTGGGGAAGGTTTTGGAGGCGTGGGTGGTAAGCCGACCAGATTTACACCAAATACCACTTATTCCATGTTCTGTACATATTGTAAGAAACCTGGTCACACAATTCAAAACTGTAAACATCCTAATTGTAAAATCTCTCAAAGCCAAAATCCATTCATGCCCCCTAAATCAAACTATGGACCCAGCAAACCAGTAGCCACGGCTAATATTACTAATTCTCCCCAGAAACTTTTCCAGCCATACATGTTCACAGGAAAAGTCTCCCTGATTGGTAGTGAAAACAAGACTTTCCCTATTCACATATTACGTGATACAGGTGCTGCTCAGACCATCATGAGTAAAGATGTCCTTCCTAACATAACTAGTGCTTATACTGGTGATAAAGTCATCCTCTCAGATCTCTCCTCCCATCCTTCATATCCTTTAGCTAAAGTTAACCTTCAGTGTCCCCTTATCACCGGGGGAGTTCAAGTAGCCATTAGATCTGATAAATTACCAGTGCCAGGGGTTCAGATGTTGTTGGGTAATGATCTAGTTGGGAGCTTAGTGGTGCCTAATGTAACAGTTGTTGAGTCCCCCCTAAAGGAGAGTCCCACTAAGGCCTTAGACATAACAACACCCCACTTGTTCCCCTCTTGTGCTGTCACTAGATCTCAGAAGAAGTCTCCTGTTCCTCCACCTACAGTGATTCCTTCAGAAAAACTGTATAACAATATAATTTCAAAGGACAATTTAATTCAGGCCCAGGAACAAGACCCTACTCTAAGTAAGATAAGACATGCAGCAACTGATGGAAAAGATCTAACTAAACTGCCTTGTTTTTACTATCAGGCAGGAGTGATCATGAGAGCGTACAGGCCTCCTGAGCTAGTACTGATGGACACATGGTCAGAAACTCATCAAGTTGTCATTCCTTCATCTGTAAGACCAGCCATAATAGAACTAGCCCATGATGGATTGTCAGGTCACCTAGGTATCCATAAAACTTATAAAAAAATTCTCCAACATTTTTTCTGGCCAGGAATTAAAAAGGATGTGCCAAAATTTGTAAAATCATGTCATGTGTGTCAGCTGGTAGGGAAACCTAATAAATGTATTGCTCCAGCTCCACTCAAGCCCATTCCAGTAGTCACGGAGCCTTTTGAAAAAATTGTAATTGACTGTGTTGGTCCCTTGCCTAAAACAAAAAAAGGTAATCAATATTTGTTAACCATCATGGACACTACCACTCGTTACCCAGAAGCATG